>PYHX02000306.1:0-21506 GCA_004302925.2 Cochliomyia hominivorax | reverse complement strand
GCTTTAACTTTACTTATGGATGACAATAACAAAATAATACAAAATTATAAAGAAAATAAATGCGTTTATAGGAATATGTATCAGTGGTAATAATTTTAGAATTTATAAAAACAGTAATTTTATTTCAAAAAATCGGGAAAATGCGGTACAGAATAACTTTTGTAAATTCCTTAATTTTGCAAAAGATGTAACTGTTCTAATATGCCCATATTTATCCCCTGTGTTGGTGCAAGTCTCTGAAATTATTAAATAACATAAAATTTTGTGTTTGTGTGTGAAACTAGTTTTTGCGGTTTTTTCTGGACTTAATTATTGAAATTTTTAACACATATTTTCCTTTAGAGAATTTGGTTAATTCGAATATGAAATTTTTTTTAAGGTTTTTAATATTTGTTTGCAAATGTTATTTAAATTGGAGCAGTTAATGGACAAGAAAAAATTTCCAACTTTTTTTTTGGCAATTTGAACTCTTTTTTTCCACAAACTCAAATATTATTTGTTATAAAAAATTCTTAACATTTTTAAACTTTTAAAATTAATTAAAAATTTGCGATTTTACATGAAAATTGCGATAAATTTCTGATAAATTTTAAAACGTGAAAAAATACGGTTTAAAACATTTTTCAAATTTTTGATTCAAAAAATATTTAATTTTGAATTCATTTTTATATAGAGAAAATTTACAATGAATTTTTAATTTAATTGAGTTTCAAATAAAATTTAAAGTTTGATCAGATTTTTTTTTTTAAATGAAAAATAAGGAAATTTTTATAGAAAAAAAAATAATTTTTTCTATAAAAGCAAAATTTAAGAGAAGTTTTCTATATAAAGAAATTTGAAATTAAGAAAAGAATTTAATTTAGATTTAAGAGAATCTTCCATATAACGAAATTAAGCAACATTTCTCTACAAAAGAAACTGTGTAAAAACTTTTCTATTAAATACAATTTCATAAAAATTTTCGGTTTAAAAAATGTTCTATATAAAGAAAATTACGGACATTTTTTTGTATAAAATATATATAAAAAAAATTTCTATTAAAAGAATTTTTAAAATAAATTTTCTATATAAAGGAAATTTAGGAGAAATTTTCTATATACAGAAAATTAAAGAGTCTCTTCATATAAATTTAATAAATTATCTTTTTTAAAAAATATATAAACAAATTTAAGAATTTTTTTATAATATTAAAGAATTTTTTTATAAAATTAAAAGAAATTTTCTATGTAAAGAAAAGACTAATTTTCTATATAGAGAAATTTTAAGAGAATTTGAGAAAAATTTTCTATAAAAAGAAAATTTAAGGAAATTTCCTATAAAAAGAAAATTTAAGAAAAATTTTCTATTAAAAGAAAATTTAAAAAAATATCTAAAAAGGAAAATTTTCTAAAAAAGAAAATTTTAGGAAAATTTTCTATAAAAAGAAAATTTAAGAAAATTTCCTATAAAAAGAAAATTTAAGAAATTTCCTATAAAAAGAAAATTTAAGAAAAATTTCCTATAAAAAGAAAATTTAAGAAAAATTTTCTATAAAAAGAAAAATTGAAGAAATTTTTCTATAAAAAAATAAAGAAAAATTTTCTTTAAAAAGAAAATTTAAGAAAATTTTTTATAAAAAGAAAATTGAAGAAAATTTTTCTATAAAAAAATAAAGAAAAATTTTCTATAAAAAGAAAATTTAAGAAAAATTTTTTATAAAAAGAAAAATTAAGAAAATTTTTCTATAATAAAAAATAAATAGAAATTTTCTGTAATAAAAAAAATACAGAGAAATTTTCTGTAATAAGACAATTTAAGAGAAATTTTTCTACAAGCTGAGAAAACTTCTCGTTTTTTATAAGAAGAAAATTAAAAAAAATCTAAATAATGGGAACTAAAGAGATTTTTTCTATATAAAGAACTTTAAGAACAATTTCAGAAAAAGTTTCTATATTTAGAAATTTGAAGGGAAATTTTCTATAAAAAATAAGAAATCTTTCTATATAATGAAAATTTAAAGGCAAATTTTCCAATATGAAGACTATTTTACAGAAAGTTTCTTAAAAATAAATTTAAAATAATAGAGAAAATGAATGAAAAATTGTCTATTTTAAGAAAAAATTATGACACATTTTATTAAAAAAGACTTTAAAGAATTTTCTGTATAAAGAAAATTTTAAAGAATTTTCTGTGTAAAGAAAAAAAATTTTAAAAAATTTGTTTTAGATAATTAAAAAATATATATGTTTTTATAAAATTAAAATTTATATTAGAAAAGAACTTTTTAAATTCCCTTAAAATTAATTTTAAATCTCATTTTAATTTTGTCCCTTTTTTTGCTCCATTTAGTTTTCAATTAATTCCTGCCTTTTTTGTTTTTTTGTTGCTTTCATCCTTGTTAAACATTTTCAACTTTATTTAATCACAAGGAAGAAAATATCTGTGTAAATTTTGTAAATGAAATCTATTCAATAGAACCTGATTCTTCTTGTAGTTTAAGAAAAGTTTCTTGGACAAACTATTTGCTCTCTTTTTTCTCTTGAAATCTCTTTTTTATTTTATTTCTATTTTTGTTGTAGTTAAAGTTGCACTTTGGTTGTGTTGATTTAAACTTATTTTATTTTCTTTCTGATGTGAAAAGAAAATTCTAATTAATTTAAAATGCAATAACAAATACAAACAATTCCAACACCCACTGTGCAAATAACTGCTGGAATGCTTTACAGTCTACCCATTGTTATACATCCCTTTGGTAACGGTCCAAGTATGGCAATACGAAGGGAAGGAAAGAGGGCAGTTTGTCATGACATAGTTAAATCACTATGAATGCGATTACATATAATTAAAAAATAAGTTCTTCCACAATCAGCCATGAGAGCCAAAGAATGCAAAATAATAAAAATAACAAGAAATAATTGTAAAAAAATGAAAGAAAGAAAATGCATTTACACACACACACACACATGCACACTCACACAGATAACCAGTTTTACTATCATTGTCATTTGCATCATATTACACTACACCAACGAAGGTGGTTGGAGTATTATGCGTTTGTGCTGATGTTTGTAACAAGGTGCCACAGCCACCTTTAAGTATATATTTCGACTCAGAATCACTTTCTGATTCGATTTGAATGTTCGACCGTCAGTCCATCCATCTATCTGTCCGAGTGGCTGTCGGTGTAAATTTTAAGGACAGTCTACATATTTTTTTGGTCTTAGGACGAAGCCTATTGAAATTGATTATGTTTGGTCCAATATTTCAGGAACCTCCCATAAAAAAGCTCTTCCCGATATTTGGATTTAAAGTAATCATTTAAAACCATTTAAACGAAATTTTGCACAAGTATGTATTTTAATATTCTAAAATTTGTGAAGGTCGGTCCATTATTTATCATAGGTTGCATACAAATCCCCTTATATATATATAATTTTTAAGGTGAAAATCTCTTATATAAGCTGGTAAAGTAATAATTGGTCAAATTAAGATAAATATAAACAAATATCGATGTGCAAAATTATGCGAGGGTCAGTTCATAATTTCTTGTAGTTCTCAGAAGACTTGATTTTAGAACGCCTAAATTTAACACAAATCTTAGTGTCACAATAATGTACTAAACACTTGAAAATTAATTATAAAATCAAATGATACGAGGGTCGTTCATTAATTTTTCTAAACTGCCATTTTTAACCGACAATGTAGTGTGGGGTATTAAAAAGTCGGCCTTGACCGACTATACATTTTTACTTATTTTTATTGCATTTATGCACATGTTCTCTTGCAATTCGCATGAAAAAACATCCAATACAACTTATATTGAATCCAATACAAGAGTAAAAGATATAAAATAAAATCGTCAAGAGAAATCTAAAAACACACACTCACACACACACACACATACTTTTCTATTTTGCTTTCAATTTTGTACCACCTTTTTGGTTGGATTTTTTATCATTTTCTTCATATTCATTTAGTTCAGTTTCACTTCCTGTTAGTTGTTGTTGTCACCCGCACTCGCACCCCAAAATTCATTGTAAACGAAACAGAAAGTATTGAAGAAACAATTTAATTAAAAAGTTGCATTAAGTATTTTTTTGTTATCCTCCTTCAGAGGGGGACAACAATAGAATTGTAATCCAGCCAAGAATATTCTAAAGGAGGGAAATAAGCTTAAATTTGTGATCTAAATAATGAGGGTGACTGAAATGGGGTGGAAAGGGGCACTAGGTTTTTGGTAGATTATAAACAGAAATAAACTTTAAAGGGTGACTCTCTAAAGGAGAAGAAATTAAGAAAATTTTTTCTTAATTTAAGACAAATTTTCTTAATCAGGCAGGATTTGTAAATATTGAAATATTTGAAATAATTTTGCAAATAATTTGAGTTTGGTTTTATATTCTCCGAAAACCTGAGATCATTTTTCCCTTTAGAAAAAAAGTTGAGTTCGCTTTCTTACATAGAGAAAATTTGAAAACAAGTGTTCTGATAAGAAAACTTGCACTTTTCCTTTAAAAGAAAATTTGGGACTTTGACCTTTTTCAATTAATTTTCTAAGTAAGTTGGCGCCACTTTTAAACATCTTTTCTTTTCAAAAAAAAAATCAGATCAAATTTAAATTTTTCTGTTAAAAAAGAAAAGCTTAAGAAAATTTCATTGAAAATTTCCAGTAAATTTTCTTTTTATAAAAATTTTGATTCAAGTTTTTAATTTTTTAAAATTGTAATAGATTTTCTTTCAATAGAAAATTTTCAATCAATATTCTTTCTATACAGCATTTTTACAACATTTTCATTTTATAACAAATTTTTAACAAAATTTTCTTTTCAAAAAAAGTTCTTTTAATAAAAAATTTTAACAAATTTTTTTTATAAAAAATTGTTAACAATAAATTATTTTATAAAATTTTTTATATATTTCCTTTATATAGAACATTTAAATTTTGTTAGAAAATTTCTCTAATTTCTTCTTATAGAATTTTTCAAAAAAATTTTCATTTTATGGAAATTTTTCATTAAATTTTCTTTTTGTTAAAAATTTTCATAAATTAGTATTTATTTATTGAAGTCCTTTGTAAAGAAAATTTTATGAAATTTTCTATTCTAGAAAAAATTTCATGAAATTTTCTATTCTAGAAAAAATTTCATGAAATTTTCTATTCTAGAAAAAATTTCATGTAATTTTCTATTCTAGAAAAAATTTCATGTAATGTTCTATTCTAGAAAAAATTTCATGAAATTTTCTATTCTAGAAAAAATTTCATGAAATTTTCTACTCTAGAAAAAATTTCATGAAATTTTCTACTCTAGAAAAAATTTCATGAAATTTTCTACTCTAGAAAAAATTTCATGAAATTTTCTACTCTAGAAAAAATTTCATGAAATTTTCTACTCTACAAAAAATTTCTTGAAATTTTCTATTTTAGAAAAAATTTCATTAAATTTTCTTTTCTTTAGAAAATTTCATAAAATTTTCTTTTCTAGAGAAAATTGTATGAAATTTTTTTTCTACAGAAAATTTCATAAAATTTTCTATTCTAAAGAAAATTTTTTTAAAATTTTTTATTTAACAGAAAATTTTACAAAATTTTTTATTTAACAGAAAATTTTACAAAATTTTCTATTCTAGAGAAAATTGCTTAAAAATTTCCTTATCAAGAAAAAATGTCATAAATTTTTATAGGAAAAAATAGAAGAAATATTATTTTTATAGAAAAATTTGTTAATTTTGTTTCATAAATAATTTTATTTTAATTGAGTTTTTTAAGAAAAATTTCTCAAAATTTTAATTTTTCCCCGCTTTATTGTATCCACCCTGTAACACACTTTCACTTTACTTAAGCGAAAAGAGAATTCTTAAGGTGGCAAAGTTGTAAAACTTCTTCTTTCCGCATGACTTTTTTTCGATTGTTTGATTTTTTTTATTTTAATTTCGCCGTGTTAAAGGATTCTTTAGATTTTAAAGTATTTCTTCCTCTTTTTATCCTTTTTTGATTTCAGTTTTCTACAAATAACAACTTTTTTCTTTTATTGTTAAATAAATTTTATTTAATTAATTTACATTTTCAATATTAAACAAATTTTCTTTTTGTTGTTATTTAATTATTTATTTTTTCCCCGTTTAACAACAAAAACCAGAAGCCTTTAAGGCATAAATTATATATTCAAATACAAATATACATACACACACAAAGAGATACCAATACTATTGTACATATTGTTATAATTATAGAAATTATGTTGAAAATTTGTTAATTAGTTATGATCTCATTGATAAATTGACAATTGTCCACTTAAGTGGTTGAAATGAATGAGTGAATGAATGAATGAATAATAAATTGATTCAGAATAATAAATTGATTTAGTTTTAGTTTTAGTTTTAGTTTTGCAATTGTAGTGAAATTGTACTCTCAAACAATTAATGTTTTAATTAATTGATTGTCTCACTGACTGACTGACAGGATGAGGAGAAAGGAGATGAAGCAAATCAAGAATAAGATGTTGATGAATAATGAAAAGAAAACAGTGGTAAGGGAGAGTCATGTTGAAATACAAACGTTTCATAATAAATAATTTTTATTTGTAGAAAGAGAAAATTCTTCAATAGAAATTAGGAAAATCGCATTAGACAAAAATTAATTATGTGTAAGAAAATTATAATTATCATTAATAGTGAATATGCTAATAATTCAGGATTCTGATTTAATTTTTTTATATTTTCTTTGACTAAAAGTGTACACATGTATGTATGGTGGTGTATATGTATGTTGTGTGTATGTATGTATGTGTGTATGTATGTATGTATGTATGTATGTATGTATGTATGTATGTATGTATGTATGTATGTATGTATGTATGTATACATTTATGTATATATCAGTGAGAGTTCTCAAATTTGGTACCAACTTTTTCCTTAAGGAACTGTTTTTCTTGCCAAAATGTAGGACGGATAGGACCAGGAGGAGAAGTATGCTCCATTCAAAGAATATTTTGATTATAGAGTATCTAAAGAACTATAACAGCCAAAGATCTCATTTACATTTACATACATTTAAATGCAAATTTAAATATTTCGAAATTAAGTTCGAATTTTCGAAACTAAATTTTCAAATTTCTGTATTATTTTAATATTAATTTAGTATTTGTTTTAAATCTAAAATTCATTTAAATGAAAATTTAAATATTTCGAAATTAAATTCGAATTTTCGGAACTAAATTTTCAAATTTGTGTACTTTTTTAAAAATTAATTTAGCATTTGTTTTATATCTAAAATTGCTTTTGAATATTTCATTTAAATTCAAATTTAAATATTTCGAAATTAAGTTCGAATTTTCGAAACTAAATTTTGAAATTTCTGCAAATTTTTTAAATTTTAATTTAGTATTTATTTTAAATCTAAAATTGTTTTTAAATACTTCATTTAAATGCAAATTTAAATATTTCGAAATTAAATTCGAATTTTCGGAACTAATTTTCAAATTTGTGTATTTTTTAAATATAAATATAATAAAATATTCATTTAAATTCAAATTTAAATATTTCGAAATTAAGTTCGAATTTTCGAAACTAAATTTTCAAATTTCTGTAATTTTTTTTAATTTTAATTTAGTATTTATGTTAAATCTAAAATTGTTTTTAAATGCTTCATGCAAATTCAAATTTAAATTTTTCGAAATTCGAATTTTCGAAACTAAATTTTCAAATTTCTAAAATTGGTTTGAAATGAATCATTTAAATACAAATTAAAATTTTTCGAAGTTAAGTTCGAATTTTCGAACATTGCAAAATATTATATTTTTCAATTCTGCATTTCATATTTAATATGAAAACTATAAAAATTTTAATTTCTAAATTCAAAACCACTTTATTCTCTGATGTTTTTCATAAAACTCCTTAAGCATTAAATTATGTAATCAAATCAACAATTAAAATAACTTTTCTTGAATGTCACTTTAATTGAAAACATCATGTGTGATCTATTCTAATAAGAATATGGAATAATTAAAAAATAGACAATTAAGAAATTGGGGTCTCATTTCAATTAAAAAATGTTATTTCCATCTTTAAAACTTCTATGAGCGAAACAACTGAAATAACAACAACAACAACTCCCCATCTTTGTCCATAATTAACACTGAAAAATTTTTCATAATTAAAACCACAATTAAGAAAATATTTTCATAAAAATTTTCAAATTCATTTTTTGAGATGAAACTAGGGTTTCTTCATGGTAAAACGATTTTCCCGAGAAATTCATGTATGTAAATTCCTGAAATTTTCTTTTGGGAATTTTCGGGAAGTAGTTTAAGTGAAGAAATAATACGTGTGTAATTCAGGAGAAATCATCAATAAATTTTGATATGATTTTTTTGTTATCGTTTTAAGCAGTTTCCTATTTAAAATCTATAAGTTTAAAATCGCTCCAATAGCAAAACATTTTTATACTGATGTCTAATAGAGAGATTTACCATTCTACATCATTACCAAAGTTATCTAAATCGATTTAATGGAAGATTGAGGGATTATCTTAGTTTTCCCATATATTTTAGTACAGGAATAAAACTCAAAAATTTGTTAATATACAAGTACCCTCTCCGAAATAAGCTTTTAAGCATATTAAACTTTTAAATATGGAATGGTTATTCGACACAATTGTTATACCCTACACCGCATGTATTTTCTTTGATGTTTGGTGTAACTCCCATTTCTAAGTATGCCGTTCAACTCAGAATCACTTTTTGAGTCGATGTAACTGGCTGTCCATCTAAACGTAGAGAACAGTCTACAGGTCGCAATTTTTGGAAAATAGCGATGAAATTTGCTACATGTCATTATTTTGGCTTAAGAATAAAGCCTATTGAAATTCGCCATATTCGGTCCAATATTTAGGTGGGGTTTAAAGGTCATAAAGGTCCTAAATTTAAATTTGGCATAAGTAAGTCTTATAATGTTGAGAAACGATGTGCCAAAATATGTGAGAGTAGCGTCCATTATTTCTCATAGATCGCATAGAAATTCCCTTTCAACTATCATTTCTAAGGAGAAAAATCACACATATCATTCGTATTGCAATGATAATCGGTCAAATTATGATAAATTTAAGCAAAAATCGATGTTCAAAATTATACGAGTTTGGGTTCAAAATTTCTTGTAGCTTCCATATAACCCCCCAAAAAATTAAATTTAAAACGCATAAATTTAACATAAATCTTAGCGCCACAATAATGTACTACACACTTAAGAATAATTTATGAAATCAAATTAAACGAGGGTCATTCATAAATTTTTCGTAACTACAATTTTTAATCGACAATGTGGTGTAGGGTATTAAATAGTTGGACTTTACCGACTATACATTTCTACTTATTTTTAACATATCTAATATTTTTTTTTTAATTTGGTTATAGGTCCCATATTTGTCCTATACCGAAATAAGCGGTTAAGCTTGCGACACTCTTTATTATCGAAAATTTTATAAAAAATTCGGCATAAATTTTTTTATTGTTTTAATTTAAATTATTTCATAAATATCGGCCCTGATAAGACTATAACTGATATATAATTCTCCATTTGCCAATAAAATAAGCTGATACAACCCACATATATTTATTTCAATTTAGTCAACATTTTAAGAACATCAGTTCAGATTCTGCTAAAGCTTCCGAAATATAGCAGGGCTTCTACCTGCAATAGAGTTTTATGTTCAAAAACTATTTCAAATTAAAGTATTTTAATAAAATCTGGAAATAATATCTTCTACATTGAATTTCAAGTATATCGAATCATATTTGACTGGAAAAGGCAGAGCCGAATATAGGATTTCTACTTATTTCTGCTTTAATTAAAGCAATTTTAAATCAAAAACTACTAAAACATTAGTTATATAAAATATATGATATTTCTAATATGTTCCCGAGAATTCCCGCATATTACAGATTTCATTTTTAAATTCCCGGAAAGAGAAACCCTAAATGATACGAATTTGAAATAAAATTTATAATTTTACTAAGCGTTTAAATATCACAAATTAATATTTATTTCAAATAATTTTAATTTTAATAATTTCTTTTTATTTATTTGTTTCAATTAAGTGCGGGTGTTAAATTATAAATATTTTTGTTCAATGTTTTTGTTGTTTTAATAATTTTCAAATATTTTCTTGTTGTTGTTGCCGCTTATTTAATTGGCGGCACACTTTTTCATTAAAGGCAATTTTTGGTTAAATTGAATAAAATTTAGTTTTTTTTCTTTTATTAAAATGAGTTGAAAATATCTGTAAATAACGTAGCAAACATTAAAAGAAACAAACACACAGACACACACAAACACAAACGAACATACATACACAATCAACGAACCAACATGATTTCGATTAATTTATGTTAATTGTTGCTAAATTGTTTTGAAAACTTCAATTAAATCAACGTCGCGGCAATCCGGCATATTTTTTATATTTTCCAGAGTATGGAAAAACTTAGAGCAGAAGCTTTATTTTCAAATGATCTTTATTTTTACTCTTCTTTGCGAAAATTAAAAATAAAACTCTTTTTTTCGATTAAAATGTTTATCTTTATTTTCGATTTTTCCCCTTGCAAAATGGAAAAGAAACTTATTTCAGTTAAGAGTCAAAAAGTGGGTGAATTTGTAACTCTCTCTAAAAATACAAAATGATTGAAAAGAAAACAAAAATGTGCTTGTACATAAACACTTACATAAACAAATTTATGTGATTGTTTTATTCCATAAAAAATATGCGAATTATTCACTTTTAAACTCTTTTTCGATTTTTATCTTTCTTTATCTTTTTTGATTTTTATTATTTTTACAATTAAACTCTTCTTTAAAGAGCAATAAAAAATAAAACTCTTTTTAAAAAATTAAACTCTTTGAGAGATCCGATCTTATGAAGAATAATAAAAGAATCGAAAGTCGCACTTTGATATTTTGTGAAAACAATAACAGCAATTTGAAGCTCATGAATGAAGGCTTCCAACACACACACACTCGCACATTAATATAGAAATATGTATTCACTACTACAAAAAAAGTTTCTGCATTTAAATATCTGTAAAATTTTGAATTCAATTAAATTGTTGTTGTTTTTATAGAAAATGTTTAACAGAATGAGCAATTTGAAAATTATACTGAAATTTAGAAAAAGCGCAAATGAAAAAGGGGAATAAATATGATTTTGTTCCTAATTATTTCCTTCTTATTGTAAATTAAAAAAGTTTTTAATAGAGAAAATTCATTATTAAAAATCTCAGTAAATTTTCTTTTTAAAAAAATTTGTTTTTACAGAATATTTTAGTCAAATTTTGCTTTAAAAGAATTTTTCCTCTTTTAATTTTGTTTTCATGGAATTTTTTTTAAATTTCGTTTTATAGAAAATTGTCTAAAATCTTAAACAAAATCTTACCAAATATTCCTCAAAAAGTTTTTAAAAAATTTCGTTTTATAGAAAAAATTTGTTTTGTAGAAAAATTTTGTTTTATGGAAAATTGTTGTAAAATTTTGCTTTATGGAAAATTCTTTAAAATTTTGTTTTATTGAAAATTTTTGTAGAATTTTGTTTTATGGAAAATTCTTTAAAATTTTGCTTAATGGAAAATTTTTGTAAAATTTTGTTTTACAGAAAATTTTTGTAAAATTTTGTTTTTTAGAAAATTTTTGTAAAATTTTGTTTTATGGAAAATTCTTTAAAATTTTGTTTTATAGAAAATTTTTGTCAAATTTTGTTTTATAGAAAATTTTTGCCAATTTTGTTTAATAAAAAATTTTTGTAAAATTTTGTTTATGGAAAATTTTTGTAAAATTTTGCTTAATGGAAAATTTTTGTAAAATTTTTATAGAAAATTTTTGTAAAATTTTGTTTTATAAAAAATTTTTGTAAAATTTTTAAAGAAAATTTTTGTAAAATTTTGTTTTATAGAAAATTTTTGTAGAAAATTTTTTGTAAATTTTGTTTTATTGAAATTTTTTATAAAACTTTGTTTAAAAAATTGTTGTAAAACTTTATTTTATAGAAAATGTTTGTAAAATTTTGTTTTATAGAAAACTAGCGCATACCCGGTGCGGTTTGCAGCAATAATTCCTTAAATATTTTTAAATTTATATATGTTTGCATGAGGGCAGCCTCTGCCCTTCCATTTCATATTTTCCCTAGAGAAGTTGTTTTCTGTAAAATTTAAAGACCGTAGCTATTACAGTTCTTTAGATTATCAATAATTTTTGTTCGCTTTGTATGGGGGAAACCCTCCTACTGATTCTATCCGTCCTCTACTTTTTCTGCTGCTGGGGGAAAAGATACTCCCCCTGATCCTACCGAAGTTTTTTATAGTTTATGTTACTTGAAAATTTCATCAATATTGGCGCAGCTCTTTTGGAGTCCATACGTTACATACATACACACATTCTATTCTTATAAATTTTTGGGTAATAAAACATTTTTCTTTGTAAATTTTTTTAAGTTTATTTTGTGAAAATTTTTAGAAAATTTTGTTTTTATAGACTTTTTTAATTTAGTTTCTACAGATATTTTATACAAAATTTTCTAATTTTTTTATAAAATATTTTCTTAAAAGTTTTGTTTTCAAAGAAAATTTTCTTAATATTTTAAGAAAGAACTGTAAAATTATGTTTTATAGAAAATTAAAAAAAAATAGAAAACTTTCTAAAATAATTTCCAAGAAAAAATTCTTTTTATAAAAAATTTCTTTTTCATTAAAATTTTTCTTAAAAGTTTTGTTTTTATAGAATTGTTTCTTAAAAATTTTTTAAACTTTTCCTCATATTTAGCTTTTCTCTATTATAAAAAAATTTCCTGAAATTTCTCTTATTTTTTTTTTTTTGAATTTTCTATAAAACAATATTTTAGAAAAATATTCTTTTCATAGAAAATTGTCTTGAAATTTCCTTTTTGTAGAAAAATTTTGTTTTACAAAAAAAATTTCCTAAAATTTTATTTTTATAGAAAATTTTCATAAAATTTTGTTAAAGTCTTTTGTTTATTTAAATTTCTCTTCTCTGAGTGCTTGTTGGGTTGTTAGTTTGACTGGGTGTTTTGTTTGGTTCATTGGCTTAAAAAGAGGGTTAATTTTTTTGTTGCTGTTGTATTTTCCTCTTCCCTCTATCAGCATTAAAAGTACTTGCATCATTCCATTCTGTAGATCTTAAGCAAAGCAGACTGTAATTTACAGTTTTTTTTCTCTCCTAAAACAGAAAAATTATTTTTAAACCCGGCTGTAAATTCAGAGAGAATAATAAATTTCTGTTACTCTAAAAGAGAAAATGTAAGAAAAAATTTTCTCTTTGTCTGCTGCAAGGCAAAATTCTCTTTTGTTTAGTTTTGCAGAGCTGCAAAGAAGAGTATTTTTTGTTTTGTGTTGTTAAAATAAAATTCTCTTAATTTTATAATAATTCTCTTTCTCTTTTGATTTGCTCTTTCTGTTAAGTCTGTTCGTATGGTTCATCTGTAAATAAACAGAAGCAAAGAGAACCTAATAAATATTTCTGTTCTATTATTATTGTTGTTTTTTTAGGTTAAATAATTCTGTTTGTTGTCTTTTCTTTAACAAAAAAATAAAATATTAAAAAAAAAACACTCTCATGCAAACTCAAACCTACAAATCATTTATAGTTTTTGTTATTTGTACTATTATTAGATCTTGTTTGTATTTGTTTTTTCCTGCTGCTGTTGTTGTTGCTTTTGTTATTTGCTGCAGTTTTTTCTTCGTTTATTTATTGATTTTTTTTGGTGTACAATACATATATTTTTCCAAAATCATTGTTTGAGTCCACCTTTCACTTACTCTGGCTGCAGTTGCCTCCGCTTCTAATAAATAAATTTTTTTCCTTATATGTTTATTGTTGTTTTTCTGGTATTTACAGCAGAGTATAGAAAAACTCGGAGCGAATTGTTGATTTTCAAATGATCTTAATTTTACTCTTCTTTGCGAAGATTAAAAATATAAAATTCCCTTTTTTTCTATTAAAATTATTATTTTTATTCTTTCGATTTTGCTACGTGCAAAATCGAAAATTATTTTACTCGTCTTTCAGAGTAAATTATGTATAATGATTTTTAACTCGCTCTTAAAACGTGAAATGGTGAATGATAAAAATGTGACATTGTTTTGTATATTTCTACAAAGATTGTAAACATACAAACATCCCTATTTTAGCTAAATTAAAGGAAACATTTCTGACAGCTACACACAACTTCAAAAGAATTTATGTGAATTATTCAATTTTAAACTCTTTTTTTTAATTTGCTCTTTTTTATGTTAATTCCTGTTGATTTTCATATTTTTTAAAATGAAACTCTTCTCATACAGCGATTAAACAAATAAAGCTCTTTTTTAAAAATTAAAAATAAACTCTTAGAAAGATCCGATCTTACGGAGAATAATAAAACGAACTGAAACCATCGATTTGCAGTGTAGAGTCTCTATTAATAAAAATGTTGTGTCTTAATATTTTTCTTAATGTTTTTATTTATAATTAACATGTTGCAAGAACATGATGATGACTCTGTCTTACAGCAAGAATGATGATGATGACTCGTCCTAATCAAAATGTCAAATATAAACTTCATTAATGTTGCTACGCTTAATTCACTTCCAGCATTCAGTTTGCTTTATTTGTTTATAACACTTTTAGCTACAACAACAACAAAAACAACTGCAACAAGAAATTATTTTCCAGTTCATGATTTTTTTCACAATAACAAAAATCTTGGTTCTAACGTTCGTCCGTTCATTCATTCATTCAATTTTTCATTCAAACTCGTCGTTATGTTTGTGTGTTTGTATACGGAATTGTGTTTATGTTTGTATTTTACGGCTGTAGATTTATTATTAAGGGTCATCATAACCTAAAAACCCACTTTACCTGTACTTCTCTTCTCTTGTCTGTTGTTGTAGACCCCGTCAACAAATGCTCGAAATGCAACAACACAACACAGGAAGTTTAAGGTGGGGAAGGATGCAGTTTTTTTATTTTAATTAAGATTAACAAGATTTTTTTTGTTCACTGGTTAACAGCATTTGAAATTCTAAAAAGAAGAAAACAAGATTTTAATGAAAAATATTTCGTTTTCATGTAGATTAAATGTTTTTTGGAATTAATTATTTGGGAGGTCTTTTTGATCATTTTGATATTAATTTTGAAAGTTAAGGAAACACGAATTACGAAGACTACGGAATCATATCTTTTTCTTTATATTTTTAAATTCTTGTATTCAATAATCGCGATTTTTCAATAAATTTTACTTTTAAGGATATTTTTATAATTTATGGAACATTTTTTAGAAATTAAAATTTTTTAAATATGTTGATCCAATTTTCTCGTAAAATTTTGTTGTGAAAAAAAATCCAAAAATTTTTTTCTATAGAAAATTTTCTAAATTTTTTTTCTATAGAAAATTTTTCAAAAATTTTGTTTCTATAGAAAAATTTCCAAAAAATTAGTTTTTTATAAAAATTTTCCAAAAATTTCGATTCTTTGCAAATTTTTCCAAAAATTTCGTTTTTTTTTATTTTGGAAAATTTTTCAAAAATTACGTTTTTTTGGAAAATTTTTGGAAAAATTTGCAAAGAAACGAAATTTTTGGAAAAATTTTCCAAAAAACGTAATTTTTGGAACAATATTATTTCTATAGAAAATTTTCCAAAAATTTTGTTTTTTATAAAAAATTTTCAATTTTTTTTCAAAAGACAATTTTCAAAAATTTTTATTTCTGTAGAAAATTTCCAAAAAATTTTATTTCTATAGAAAATTAAAAAAAAAATGATTTCTATAAAAAAATTTTCCCAAAATTTTATTTCTATAGAAAATTTTCCAAAAATTTTATTTCTATAGAAAATTTTCCAAAATTTTATTTCTATAGAAAATTTTCCCAAAAATTTTATTTCTATAGAAAATTTTCCAAAATTTTATTTCTATAGAAAATTTTCCAAAAATTTTATTTCTATAGAAAATTTTCCAAAAATTTTATTTCTATAGAAAATTTTCCAAAAATTTTATTTCTATAGAAAATTTTCCAAAAATTTTATTTCTATAGAAAATTTTCCAAAAATTTTATTTCTATAGAAAATTTTCCAAAAATTTTATTTCTATAGAAAATTTCCAAAAATTTTATTTCTATAAGAAAATTTTCCAAAATTTTATTTCTATAGAAAATTTTCCAAAAATTTTATTTCTATAGAAATTTTTCAAAAATTTTATTTCTATAGAAAATTTTCAAAAAATTTTATTTCTATAGAAAATTTTCAAAAATTTTATTTCTATAGAAATTTTCAAAAAATTTTATTTTTTAGAAATTTTCTAAAAATTTAGTTTTTTTATAGAATTTTCTAAAATTTAGTTTTTTATAGAAAATTTTCTAAAAATTTTGTTTTTTATAGAAATTTTCTAAAAATTTTGTTTTTTATAGAAATTTCTAAAAATTTTGTTTTTTATAGAAAATTTTCTAAAAATTTTGTTTTTATAGAAAATTTCTAAAAATTTTGTTTTTTATAGAAATTTTCTAAAAATTTTGTTTTTTATAGAAAATTTTCTAAAAATTTTGTTTTTTATAGAAAATTTTCTAAAATTTTGTTTTTTATAGAAAATTTTCTAAAAATTTTGTTTTTTATAGAAAATTTTCTAAAAATTTTGTTTTTTATAGAAAATTTTCTAAAAATTTTGTTTTTTATAGAAAATTTTCTAAAAATTTTGTTTTTTATAGAAAATTTTCTAAAATTTGTTTTTTATAGAAAATTTTCTAAAAATTTTGTTTTTTATAGAAAATTTTCTAAAAATTTTGTTTTTTTATAGAAAATTTTCTAAAATTTTGTTTTTTATAGAAAATTTTCCAAAATTTTGTTTTTATAGAAATTTTCTGAAAATTTTGTTTTTTATAGAAAATTTTCAAAAAAGTTGTTGTTCAGGATCTGGTTTTTAAAGAAAATTTTAGTAAAATTTGCCCCAACTTTAGATCTTCTTTCAATAAAATTAAACAGTCACATGGTCGAAATCGACTATATAAGGAGTGAGGTCGAAAAAATAATTTTTTTTCAAAGAACTTAATTTCTTAATTTAAATTAGTTAAATACAGATTGAATTTCTTTAAAGTGAAATTTTTCGTTTACACTAAAAAGCGTGAAATATTTTTAAAGTCAAAACGTCTAATTAGACTTCCAAATCAGTTACTTTTTCGCTAATACTATACAGTTTCTTCTTCTTTTTCTTTTATATGGTCGTCTTCGTGAATGACGTCTAATCATAAATTTGACTTTTAAATTAAACTCAGTTGGAGTCATCATAATTATGCCCGACATAATAATTTGTTATGTTTCATCTTTTTGTTTGCCAAAATATTTTCGAAAAATAAATTTAAATTAAATAAATAAAATTGTGATTTTTGTTATTTAAACAAGTTTTGCGACAAAATATTTCGTCTCAAACAAAAAGAGACCCCCTGAGGTTTAGGGGCCCACTAAATTAGTTTTTGTTGTTTTTTTCTTTATTTCTTTTTTTTAGATCAAAAGATACTTTTTCATTATCAGCAAAGAGACAAAAGTAAATTTAAACAAATTTATTATTTATTTTATCAAATAAATAAAAATAAATAATAAATTTATTAAAACAGAATTTATTGTAGTTTTAAACATGTGTCAACATTTAACTTAATTTTGTAGAAAAAACGACTAAAACAAAAGATCTTTGACAGTTTTAAACTGAATTTATATAAATTAACAGTTTGAAATTGAAATTATTTATTAATTATCATCAAATATTGCTAAATTAGCAAAAATTATGTTAAAGTAAGTGAAAATAAAAATTAACATAAAAAATTTAATAAATGGAGATATAAATGTGGGTGTTTTAAAACTATACACCAACATAAATGATATATGAGGGTATATGAGTCCATATGTTACACTAAAAGGGAAACATGAAAAAATCGTTTTTTTTTCAAACTGATTGCTCCACATATGTACTCCTTGATCCATTTTTTAGTGCCTTTATAATTTTCAATTAATGACAGTTCTAATGATATTGTTTAAAGCCTTAATAAGGAGTGAGATAGAAAAATTCCTAACATTCATATGTGTTAATAAAAATGAAACCAATAAACTTACAGTTTAGTTCTACAGTGAAAGAAATTGTTCCACCAAAAGAAAGCCACAACTGTACATTTTTACTCTATATATAATATTTGGCCCTACATGGACAGAAGTTCTTTTGCATAAAGAGTAGCTCTCAAAGGTATTTGTATTCACAAGTCGACGTAGCAAAAGGTTGTCCACTTTTCTTAAATTTCTCGCTTTTTACATCTTCCCCTTTCTCTTCCACCACTTGTAAGTTTAAGATGTCAAAGTAAAGGAATATAAGTCGCTAACGGCTCCTCTCCACGTACTTGTCTGACTATTCCAGACTAGTACGTGGATCAAACATAATCAAAGAAAGGATTGGTTTCTATTGTCATCCGAAGGAAACCTCCTTGTCTCTAGACCAGAGAAATTGATAGGACTATCAGTTAGTCCGGATACCAAGAACTAGATTTTAGTTTAAACATTCAGCTTGAATGGCTTAGAGACGAAGAAATAAAGAAGGAGGAAGAGTCCAAATCCAAGCACGCCAAGTTTCTATTCATTCTTGATAAGATAGCCAGGAGTGCCAAAAAGCGCACCTCATGAATTCGATGAAGAAGATCATGTTAAATACGTTGTTATGGTAGAAAAATCTCATAAGCTCCCTGTTGCTACACTACATCGAAAGTCGCTCAAAAGGAGAAATGTAGTCGGAAAGTCAATCCTTCAGCAACAGTATAGGGTGCTCTCGAGTCAAAACTAGCTGAGCTATTGATGGATCTCGTGCTCGTTTAGCTCAAGGAATGTAATTCAGCTTTACTAGCTTTTCTTTGGGGTCTCTTACGCTAAGGTCAAAGTTTTCCGATCCGACGGTCCACTGAGCGGGGAAGTAGATGATGTTGATGTTAACAAACGTCTGATGCAGTACTCGAATACTTGTAAGAAACCTGGTTTCTTCCAAAATTTCGTAAAAGATCTGACAATAAAATTTGAAACTAAAACGGATGGTAAAAGGTCCTTATTTCAGCATGTCTTCATGTAGATATTTTTCCAGATGAGGTTTTATCCTGCTATGAAATTTGACACGATAACATTTTATTTTAATCTGTCGATTTTTGATTGAATAATATGAAAAGGATTCTTGTTCAAGTTTAAATATTTTCTCAGATATCGGTCTATATCTTTTAATTTATGGAACCGTTTTTTCCTGGTTTTAATAAAAACTTTACGGGACCACAAAAAATCATCAAGCCAAATTTCTTATTTCGAATAAAGTATTTCCATATATTACGAGGTCCATTTAAAAGATAATTTTAACCGATTTGAAAACTAAAAACTCGGGGTTTTCCAGTTTATGTATAGTATATCGTTAGAGAACTTTAAAAAAATTCTTTATTACTTAATATATTATTCTAGTTTATTGTTAATTTATTTTAATTTAAAACTAAAAACAAAAAAAACTTTAGAGTTATTAATTTAAAAACAATGTGGTTTTGTGGTGATTAATATTTTAAGTTCAAATTATTAATATTAATTTCTATTTGCATAATTATGCTGACGGAGGGAGAGAGAGAGAGTTGCAAAAAGATTTAAACTTATATTTTTCCAGGGAATTTTCAGTTAAATTTAGTATTTTAACCTCAAAAAATATGAATGTTGAATTTAATTTGCTTTCTCCGTCTTTGGAAAATAATTTAAGAATCAAAATCAATTTCTTTAGTACTTCACACAGTAACTTTGGAACTATTGAGTGTATTTGACGGCCCCATAAATACTTCAAAAATAACTGTGCGAAATTTCATAAAGTTATGCAACATTATACATACTTGGGAAATATGGGGTTCCCAGTATCAGTTAATTTTTGAAGAAAGGGACATCAAAAAATGTCCTTAATGTAAGACTATAAGAATATTCCCACTTTATCTTCCCAAAATACCCAAAATTCCATTCCGGGTAAAACTTGTTTAAAAAATTCACTATTTTTAATAAATTACTCACCCTGCCGTTATGAAAGGTTTGGAGGAGTGTGTAGTTAATAGATATAGCTATATAATCAAGGTACTCCTTTCACCATTTAAGCTTGATATTTTTCAACTCAAAAAAACTACAAAATATTTGAATTAACGAAATAAGTTTAGCGGGGAAATTGTTTATCTAACAGCCTCGATTGGCTTTATATGCGTTTAAAATTAGAAATTTTTAAAGAATTAAGAGAAATAGTTGATCTTAAAGTGAAAAATGTTACCACCTTTTTGAAAAAATCGGAAGAAATCCAATTTTATCAAAATTTGTATTTCAGAATAATATAGCTTTTTATTGACTCCACATAGGTATATGGTTCTTGAACAAAATTATATATAAAATTTTATACAAAAATCAGGCAATATCTTAGATATTTTTTTTAACTCAAATAGAGCCCATAAATTTTTGGAAAACTGTCGAAAATTAGTTCAAATTTTACTTTATAAAATAAATATCTTTTAAACTGTAAGAGATATTCTGCACATGTAAGGGGTAAAAGTATGTAAAATAATTATTCAATCAAATCGAAAATAAAATTCTGGCGATTTATTAAAAGACGTTGACTTTGGAGATCCACTTCCTGACCCCAGGACGCACAAGAAAAATATCCTTCTCCAAATCAATTGGCAAACACCTCAGGACTGTTCGTGTGAAATTTCTTTAAAAATAATTAATAATTCCAGAGTTACAGAAAAATTATTTATTATTAAAAAGTCGTTTTGAGACCACTGTACGTCTCTCATTTACTAATCACCCAGGATGTTTGTGTGTCTGTCCATCCATTTAGGCATTCACTCATCTGTCTGACTGTCAGTTTCATTACATCATTTCAGATGTAAAAACCTAAGAAAATGTAACTGCAATTTGCGAAACAAAAAAACTGTCTGTAAATTTAAATTTATATGTCATGTTATTATGAGCTGCTGCTGCTTCTACTGCCTCCTCCTGCTGTTATTGTTATTGCACTTAACTCTGTCTGAATTTTGTAAAAATGTCCATAAGCTAAATTTTGTATTTTTATTGCAAAACTCACAATTTAAAATTATTCAAAGAAATCTGGAGTATAAAACAGATTTTAAATGGATTTTCCTCAAACAAAAATGTTAAGAAAAATATTAAAATGGATTTACAATCAAAAGGAGGAGTAAAAACAAAAGTGTAGGTAGATCCATTTCAGACAAAGTTAAAAATAACATAAACACATGCACACATTATTCACATACATATAAACATGTTTAGAGGGGCATAAAGATTATTACATGTTGACTTACAAACAAATACATCATGTTAACTTATGTTTGGGACTAATTTTAGAGAAAAAAAAATATTAACATGAATTTAATAAAAACTAACATAATAAGATACGAGGGTGGTTGCATAAATTAATAATAAATTTACAAAAATTAAATTAATTAATTTTTTTTTTTT
>PYHX02000305.1:0-44526 GCA_004302925.2 Cochliomyia hominivorax | reverse complement strand
GAAGTTACAGCCAATTTATAATTTTTTATATACATTTTGAAAAATGATCATGGATTTTGGGACTAGAATCGTTCTATTCTTATTAACGAATGTTTATAGCCAATTTTTAAGATTTTTTATAAATTTTTAAAATGATCATGGATTTTGACTAAATCGTTCTATCTCTTTATTAACGAAGTTACAGCCAATTTAGATTTTTTATATTTTTGAAAAATGATCATGGATTTAACTAAAATCGTTCTATCTCTTATATTAACGAAGTTTGACAATTTTGGATTTTTATAATTTTGAAAAATGATCATGGATTTTAACTAAAATCGTTGTATTTTATATTAACGTTATGACCAATTTTAGATTTTTATAAATTTTTAAAATGATCATGGATTTTGACTAGAATCGTTCTACTCTTATATTAACGAAGTTACAGAATTTTTATTTTTTATAATTTTTGAAAAAATGATCATGGATTTTGACTAGAATCGTTCTATCTCTTATATTAACGAAGTTACAGCCAATTTTAATTTTTTATAATTTTTGAAAACATGATCATGGATTGACATATCGTATTCTTTATATTAACGAAGTTACAGCCAATTTTAGATTTTATAATTTTTGAAATTGATTCATGGATTTTGACTAAATCGTTCTATCTCTTTATTAACGAAGTTACAGCAATTTATATTTTTTTTATAATTTTTGAAAAAATGATCATCGGATTTTGACTAGAATCGTTCTATCTCTTATATTAACGAAGTTACAGCCAATTTTAGATTTTTATAAATTTTTGAAAAAATGATATGGATTTTGACTAGAATCGTTCTATCTCTTATATTAACGAAGTTACAGCCAATTTTCTATATTTTTTATAATTTTTTAAAATGATCATGGATTTTTGACTAGAATCGTTCTATCTCTTATATTAACGAAGTTACAGCCAATTTTTTTGATTTTTTATAATTTTTGAAAAATGATCATGGATTTTTACTAGAATCGTTCTATCTCTTATATTAACGAAGTTACGCCAATTTTAATATTTTTATAAATTTTTGAAAAATGATCATGGATTTTAACTAGAATCGTTCTACTCTTATATTAACGAAGTTACAGCCAATTTTAGATTTTTATAATTTTTTTAAAAATGATCATGGATTTTAACTAGAATCGTTCTATCTCTATATTAACGAAGTTACAGCCAATTTTAGATTTTTTTATAAATTTTGAAAAATGATCATGGATTTTGACTAGAATCGTTCTATCTCTTATATACGAAGTTACAGCCAATTTTAGATTTTTTATAAATTTTTAAAAATGATCATGGATTTACCAGAATGTTCTATCCTTTATATTGAAAGTTACGCCAATTTTAGATTTTTATAATTTTTTGAAAAATGATCATGGATTTTACTAAAATCGTTCTATCTCTTATATTAACGAAGTTAAGCCAATTTTAGATTTTTTATAATTTTTTGAAAAATGATCATGGATTTTCCAAAAGTTCATAGACTCCCTCTTATATTAACGAAGTTACAGCCAATTTTAGATTTTTTATAAATTTTTAGAAAACTGATCATGGATTTTATTATAATCGATTCTATCTCTTATTATTAACGAAGTTACAGCCAATTTTAGATTTTTTATAAATTTTTTGAAAATGATCATGGATTTTAAACTAGAATCGTTCTACTCTCTTATATTAACGAAGTTACAGCCAATTTTAGATTTTTTATATAAATTTTTGAAAATGATCATGGATTTAACTAGAATCGTTCTATTCTCTTATTTAACGAAGTTACCAATTTTAGATTTTTAAAATTTTTGAAAAATGATCATGGATTTTAACTAGAATCGTTTCTATCTCTTATATTAACGAAGTTACAGCCAATTTTTTAATTTTATTAATAATTTTTGAAAAATGATCATGGATTTTGACTAGAATCGTTCTATCTCTTATATTAACGAAGTTACAGCCAATTTTAGATTTTTTATAAATTTTTTGAAAAATGATCATGGATTTTGATAGAATCGTTCTATCTCTTATATTAACGAAGTTACGCAATTTTATATTTTTATAAATTTTTGAAAAATGATCATGGATTTTGACTAGAATCGTTCTATCTTTATATTAACGAAGTTACAGCCAATTTTAGATTTTTTATAAATTTTTTAAAAATGATCATGGATTTTGACTAGAATCGTTCTTATCACTTATATTAACAACACATCGCCATTAATTAAACCATTTATAAATTTTTGAAAAATACATGATTTTGACTAGAATCACAATCCCCATTTTATAATTAACGAACGACCCCAAATTTAGATTTTTTAAATTTTAAAGCGATCAAGGATTTATGACAAGAATCGTTACTATTTCTTATATTGAAAACGATCAGATTACCCACCAATTTTCAATTTCAATATTTTTTTACAATTTTAAAATAATGAATTTCATGGATTAATCGTTCCTAATCTCTATATAACGGTTACAGCCAATTTTAGATTTTTTATATAATTTTTGAAACATCATTTTGACAGAATCGCTCAATCTTTTATATACCAAAATCCCCATCCAATATTTTTTTTTAGCCATTTAATTAAATTTCATGGATTTTACAAACTACACATTCTATCCTAATATTAAAACATGATACAACACCCAATTTAGATTTTTTTTAAATTGAAAAATCATGGATTTTAACCAAAAATTCGTTTCTTATAATAACAAGTTACAGCCACCACATTTACATTTTTTATAATTTTTAAAAAAAAATGATCATGGATTTTAACTAAAATCGTCTCTACTCTTATATTAACGAAGTTAACGCAATTTTACTTTTTTATAAATTTTTGAAAAATGATCATGGATTTTGACTAGAATCGTTCTATCTCTTATATTAACGAAGTTACAGCCAGTTTTTGATTTTTTATAAATTTTTGAAAAATGATCATGGATTTTAACCAAAATCGTTCTATCTCTTATATTAACGAAGTTACAGCCAATTTTAGATTTTTATAAATTTTTTAAAAAATGATCATGGATTTTGACTAGAATCGTTCTATCTCTTATATTAACGAAGTTACAGCCATTTTAGATTTTTTATAAATTTTTGAAAAATGATCATGGATTTTGACTAAAATCGTTCTATCTCTTATATTAACGAAGTTACAGCCAATTTTAGATTTTTATAAATTTTTGAAAAATGATCATGGATTTTGACTAGAATCGTTCTATCTCTTATATTAACGAAGTTACAGCCAATTTTAGATTTTTTATAAATTTTTGAAAAATGATCATGGATTTTAACTAGAATCGTTCTATCTCTTATATTAACGAAGTTACAGCCAATTTAAGATTTTTTATAAATTTTTGAAAAATGATCATGGATTTTAACTAAAATCGTTCTATCTCTTATATTAACGAAGTTACAGCCAATTTTAGATTTTTTATAAATTTTTGAAAAATGATCATGGATTTTAACTAAATCGTTCTATCTCTTATATTAACGAAGTTACAGCCAATTTTAGATTTTTTATAAATTTTTGAAAAATGATCATGGATTTTGACTAGAATCGTTCTATCTCTTATATTAACGAAGTTACAGCCAATTTTAGATTTTTATAAATTTTTGAAAAATGATCATGGATTTTAACTAGAATCGTTCTATCTCTTATATTAACGAAGTTACAGCCAATTTTAGATTTTTTATAAATTTTTGAAAAATGATCATGGATTTTGACTAGAATCGTTCTATCTCTTATATTAACGAAGTTACAGCCAATTTTAGATTTTTATAAATTTTTGAAAAATGATCATGGATTTTGACTAGAATCGTTCTATCTCTTATATTAACGAAGTTACAGCCAATTTTAGATTTTTTATAAATTTTTGAAAAATGATCATGGATTTTAACTAAAATCGTTCTATCTCTTATATTAACGAAGTTACAGCCAATTTTAGATTTTTATAAATTTTTGAAAAATGATCATGGATTTTGACTAGAATCGTTCTATCTCTTATATTAACGAAGTTACAGCCAATTTTAGATTTTTATAAATTTTTGAAAATGATCATGGATTTTGACTAGAATCGTTCTATCTCTTATATTAACGAAGTTACAGCCAATTTTAGATTTTTTATAAATTTTTGAAAATGATCATGGATTTTGACTAGAATCGTTCTATCTCTTATATTAACGAAGTTACAGCCAATTTTAGATTTTTATAAATTTTTTAAAAATGATCATGGATTTTGACTAGAATCGTTCTATCTCTTATATTAACGAAGTTACAGCCAATTTTAGATTTTTTATAAATTTTTGAAAAATGATCATGGATTTTAACTAAAATCGTTCTATCTCTTATATTAACGAAGTTACAGCCAATTTTAGATTTTTTATAAATTTTTGAAAAATGATCATGGATTTTGACTAGAATCGTTCTATCTCTTATATTAACGAAGTTACAGCCAATTTTAGATTTTTTATAAATTTTTGAAAAATGATCATGGATTTTAACTAAAATCGTTCTATCTCTTATATTAACGAAGTTACAGCCAATTTTAGATTTTTTATAAATTTTTGAAAAATGATCATGGATTTTGACTAGAATCGTTCTATCTCTTATATTAACGAAGTTACAGCCAATTTTAGATTTTTTATAAATTTTTGAAAAATGATCATGGATTTTGACTAGAATCGTTCTATCTCTTATATTAACGAAGTTACAGCCAATTTTAGATTTTTTATAAATTTTTGAAAAATGATCATGGATTTTGACTAGAATCGTTCTATCTCTTATATTAACGAAGTTACAGCCAATTTTAGATTTTTATAAATTTTTGAAAAATGATCATGGATTTTAACTAGAATCGTTCTATCTCTTATATTAACGAAGTTACAGCCAATTTTAGATTTTTTATAAATTTTTGAAAAATGATCATGGATTTTAACTAGAATCGTTCTATCTCTTATATTAACGAAGTTACAGCCAATTTTAGATTTTTTATAAATTTTTGAAAAATGATCATGGATTTTGACTAGAATCGTTCTATCTCTTATATTAACGAAGTTACAGCCAATTTTAGATTTTTTATAAATTTTTGAAAAATGATCATGGATTTTAACCAAAATCGTTCTATCTCTTATATTAACGAAGTTACAGCCAATTTTAGATTTTTATAAATTTTTGAAAAATGATCATGGATTTTGACTAGAATCGTTCTATCTCTTATATTAACGAAGTTACAGCCAATTTTAGATTTTTTATAAATTTTTGAAAAATGATCATGGATTTTAACTAGAATCGTTCTATCTCTTATATTAACGAAGTTACAGCCAATTTTAGATTTTTTATAAATTTTTGAAAAATGATCATGGATTTTAACTAAAATCGTTCTATCTCTTATATTAACGAAGTTACAGCCAATTTTAGATTTTTTATAAATTTTTGAAAAATGATCATGGATTTTGACTAGAATCGTTCTATCTCTTATATTAACGAAGTTACAGCCAATTTTAGATTTTTTATAAATTTTTGAAAAATGATCATGGATTTTGACTAGAATCGTTCTATCTCTTATATTAACGAAGTTACAGCCAATTTTAGATTTTTTATAAATTTTTGAAAAATGATCATGGATTTTGACTAGAATCGTTCTATCTCTTATATTAACGAAGTTACAGCCAATTTTAGATTTTTTATAAATTTTTGAAAAATGATCATGGATTTTGACTAAAATCGTTCTATCTCTTATATTAACGAAGTTACAGCCAATTTTAGATTTTTATAAATTTTTGAAAAATGATCATGGATTTTGACTAGAATCGTTCTATCTCTTATATTAACGAAGTTACAGCCAATTTTAGATTTTTTATAAATTTTTGAAAAATGATCATGGATTTTGACTAGAATCGTTCTATCTCTTATATTAACGAAGTTACAGCCAATTTTAGATTTTTTATAAATTTTTGAAAAATGATCATGGATTTTGACTAGAATCGTTCTATCTCTTATATTAACGAAGTTACAGCCAATTTTAGATTTTTTATAAATTTTTGAAAAATGATCATGGATTTTGACTAGAATCGTTCTATCTCTTATATTAACGAAGTTACAGCCAATTTTAGATTTTTTATAAATTTTTGAAAAATGATCATGGATTTTGACTAGAATCGTTCTATCTCTTATATTAACGAAGTTACAGCCAATTTTAGATTTTTTATAAATTTTTGAAAAATGATCATGGATTTTGACTAGAATCGTTCTATCTCTTATATTAACGAAGTTACAGCCAATTTTAGATTTTTTATAAATTTTTGAAAAATGATCATGGATTTTAACTAGAATCGTTCTATCTCTTATATTAACGAAGTTACAGCCAATTTTAGATTTTTTATAAATTTTTGAAAAATGATCATGGATTTTGACTAGAATCGTTCTATCTCTTATATTAACGAAGTTACAGCCAATTTTAGATTTTTTATAAATTTTTGAAAAATGATCATGGATTTTAACTAAATCGTTCTATCTCTTATATTAACGAAGTTACAGCCAATTTTAGATTTTTTATAAATTTTTGAAAAATGATCATGGATTTTGACTAGAATCGTTCTATCTCTTATATTAACGAAGTTACAGCCAATTTTAGATTTTTTATAAATTTTTGAAAAATGATCATGGATTTTGACTAAAATCGTTCTATCTCTTATATTAACGAAGTTACAGCCAATTTTAGATTTTTTATAAATTTTTGAAAAATGATCATGGATTTTAACTAAAATCGTTCTATCTCTTATATTAACGAAGTTACAGCCAATTTTAGATTTTTTATAAATTTTTGAAAAATGATCATGGATTTTGACTAAAATCGTTCTATCTCTTATATTAACGAAGTTACAGCCAATTTTAGATTTTTTATAAATTTTTGAAAAATGATCATGGATTTTGACTAAATCGTTCTATCTCTTATATTAACGAAGTTACAGCCAATTTTAGATTTTTTATAAATTTTTGAAAAATGATCATGGATTTTAACTAAAATCGTTCTATCTCTTATATTAACGAAGTTACAGCCAATTTTAGATTTTTTATAAATTTTTGAAAAATGATCATGGATTTTGACTAGAATCGTTCTATCTCTTATATTAACGAAGTTACAGCCAATTTTAGATTTTTTATAAATTTTTGAAAAATGATCATGGATTTTGACTAGAATCGTTCTATCTCTTATATTAACGAAGTTACAGCCAATTTTAGATTTTTTATAAATTTTTGAAAAATGATCATGGATTTTGACTAGAATCGTTCTATCTCTTATATTAACGAAGTTACAGCCAATTTTAGATTTTTTATAAATTTTTGAAAAATGATCATGGATTTTGACTAGAATCGTTCTATCTCTTATATTAACGAAGTTACAGCCAATTTTAGATTTTTTATAAATTTTTGAAAAATGATCATGGATTTTAACTAGAATCGTTCTATCTCTTATATTAACGAAGTTACAGCCAATTTTAGATTTTTTATAAATTTTTGAAAAATGATCATGGATTTTGACTAGAATCGTTCTATCTCTTATATTAACGAAGTTACAGCCAATTTTAGATTTTTTATAAATTTTTGAAAAATGATCATGGATTTTAACTAAAATCGTTCTATCTCTTATATTAACGAAGTTACAGCCAATTTTAGATTTTTTATAAATTTTTGAAAAATGATCATGGATTTTGACTAGAATCGTTCTATCTCTTATATTAACGAAGTTACAGCCAATTTTAGATTTTTTATAAATTTTTGAAAAATGATCATGGATTTTGACTAAAATCGTTCTATCTCTTATATTAACGAAGTTACAGCCAATTTTAGATTTTTTATAAATTTTTGAAAAATGATCATGGATTTTGACTAAAATCGTTCTATCTCTTATATTAACGAAGTTACAGCCAATTTTAGATTTTTTATAAATTTTTGAAAAATGATCATGGATTTTGACTAAAATCGTTCTATCTCTTATATTAACGAAGTTACAGCCAATTTTAGATTTTTTATAAATTTTTGAAAAATGATCATGGATTTTGACTAGAATCGTTCTATCTCTTATATTAACGAAGTTACAGCCAATTTTAGATTTTTTATAAATTTTTGAAAAATGATCATGGATTTTAACTAGAATCGTTCTATCTCTTATATTAACGAAGTTACAGCCAATTTTAGATTTTTTATAAATTTTTGAAAAATGATCATGGATTTTGACTAGAATCGTTCTATCTCTTATATTAACGAAGTTACAGCCAATTTTAGATTTTTTATAAATTTTTGAAAAATGATCATGGATTTTGACTAGAATCGTTCTATCTCTTATATTAACGAAGTTACAGCCAATTTTAGATTTTTTATAAATTTTTGAAAAATGATCATGGATTTTGACTAAATCGTTCTATCTCTTATATTAACGAAGTTACAGCCAATTTTAGATTTTTTATAAATTTTTGAAAAATGATCATGGATTTTGACTAGAATCGTTCTATCTCTTATATTAACGAAGTTACAGCCAATTTTAGATTTTTTATAAATTTTTGAAAAATGATCATGGATTTTAACTAGAATCGTTCTATCTCTTATATTAACGAAGTTACAGCCAATTTTAGATTTTTTATAAATTTTTGAAAAATGATCATGGATTTTGACTAGAATCGTTCTATCTCTTATATTAACGAAGTTACAGCCAATTTTAGATTTTTTATAAATTTTTGAAAAATGATCATGGATTTTGACTAGAATCGTTCTATCTCTTATATTAACGAAGTTACAGCCAATTTTAGATTTTTTATAAATTTTTGAAAAATGATCATGGATTTTAACTAGAATCGTTCTATCTCTTATATTAACGAAGTTACAGCCAATTTTAGATTTTTTATAAATTTTTGAAAAATGATCATGGATTTTGACTAGAATCGTTCTATCTCTTATATTAACGAAGTTACAGCCAATTTTAGATTTTTTATAAATTTTTGAAAAATGATCATGGATTTTGACTAGAATCGTTCTATCTCTTATATTAACGAAGTTACAGCCAATTTTAGATTTTTTATAAATTTTTGAAAAATGATCATGGATTTTGACTAGAATCGTTCTATCTCTTATATTAACGAAGTTACAGCCAATTTTAGATTTTTTATAAATTTTTGAAAAATGATCATGGATTTTGACTAGAATCGTTCTATCTCTTATATTAACGAAGTTACAGCCAATTTTAGATTTTTTATAAATTTTTGAAAAATGATCATGGATTTTGACTAGAATCGTTCTATCTCTTATATTAACGAAGTTACAGCCAATTTTAGATTTTTTATAAATTTTTGAAAAATGATCATGGATTTTGACTAGAATCGTTCTATCTCTTATATTAACGAAGTTACAGCCAATTTTAGATTTTTTATAAATTTTTGAAAAATGATCATGGATTTTGACTAGAATCGTTCTATCTCTTATATTAACGAAGTTACAGCCAATTTTAGATTTTTTATAAATTTTTGAAAAATGATCATGGATTTTAACTAAAATCGTTCTATCTCTTATATTAACGAAGTTACAGCCAATTTTAGATTTTTTATAAATTTTTGAAAAATGATCATGGATTTTGACTAGAATCGTTCTATCTCTTATATTAACGAAGTTACAGCCAATTTTAGATTTTTTATAAATTTTTGAAAAATGATCATGGATTTTAACTAGAATCGTTCTATCTCTTATATTAACGAAGTTACAGCCAATTTTAGATTTTTTATAAATTTTTGAAAAATGATCATGGATTTTGACTAGAATCGTTCTATCTCTTATATTAACGAAGTTACAGCCAATTTTAGATTTTTTATAAATTTTTGAAAAATGATCATGGATTTTGACTAGAATCGTTCTATCTCTTATATTAACGAAGTTACAGCCAATTTTAGATTTTTTATAAATTTTTGAAAAATGATCATGGATTTTAACTAAAATCGTTCTATCTCTTATATTAACGAAGTTACAGCCAATTTTAGATTTTTTATAAATTTTTGAAAAATGATCATGGATTTTGACTAGAATCGTTCTATCTCTTATATTAACGAAGTTACAGCCAATTTTAGATTTTTTATAAATTTTTGAAAAATGATCATGGATTTTAACTAAAATCGTTCTATCTCTTATATTAACGAAGTTACAGCCAATTTTAGATTTTTTATAAATTTTTGAAAAATGATCATGGATTTTGACTAGAATCGTTCTATCTCTTATATTAACGAAGTTACAGCCAATTTTAGATTTTTTATAAATTTTTGAAAAATGATCATGGATTTTAACTAGAATCGTTCTATCTCTTATATTAACGAAGTTACAGCCAATTTTAGATTTTTTATAAATTTTTGAAAAATGATCATGGATTTTGACTAGAATCGTTCTATCTCTTATATTAACGAAGTTACAGCCAATTTTAGATTTTTTATAAATTTTTGAAAAATGATCATGGATTTTAACTAGAATCGTTCTATCTCTTATATTAACGAAGTTACAGCCAATTTTAGATTTTTTATAAATTTTTGAAAAATGATCATGGATTTTGACTAGAATCGTTCTATCTCTTATATTAACGAAGTTACAGCCAATTTTAGATTTTTTATAAATTTTTGAAAAATGATCATGGATTTTAACTAGAATCGTTCTATCTCTTATATTAACGAAGTTACAGCCAATTTTAGATTTTTTATAAATTTTTGAAAAATGATCATGGATTTTAACTAAAATCGTTCTATCTCTTATATTAACGAAGTTACAGCCAATTTTAGATTTTTTATAAATTTTTGAAAAATGATCATGGATTTTAACTAGAATCGTTCTATCTCTTATATTAACGAAGTTACAGCCAATTTTAGATTTTTTATAAATTTTTGAAAAATGATCATGGATTTTAACTAGAATCGTTCTATCTCTTATATTAACGAAGTTACAGCCAATTTTAGATTTTTTATAAATTTTTGAAAAATGATCATGGATTTTAACTAGAATCGTTCTATCTCTTATATTAACGAAGTTACAGCCAATTTTAGATTTTTTATAAATTTTTGAAAAATGATCATGGATTTTGACTAAAATCGTTCTATCTCTTATATTAACGAAGTTACAGCCAATTTTAGATTTTTTATAAATTTTTGAAAAATGATCATGGATTTTGACTAGAATCGTTCTATCTCTTATATTAACGAAGTTACAGCCAATTTTAGATTTTTTATAAATTTTTGAAAAATGATCATGGATTTTAACTAGAATCGTTCTATCTCTTATATTAACGAAGTTACAGCCAATTTTAGATTTTTTATAAATTTTTGAAAAATGATCATGGATTTTGACTAGAATCGTTCTATCTCTTATATTAACGAAGTTACAGCCAATTTTAGATTTTTTATAAATTTTTGAAAAATGATCATGGATTTTGACTAGAATCGTTCTATCTCTTATATTAACGAAGTTACAGCCAATTTTAGATTTTTTATAAATTTTTGAAAAATGATCATGGATTTTGACTAGAATCGTTCTATCTCTTATATTAACGAAGTTACAGCCAATTTTAGATTTTTTATAAATTTTTGAAAAATGATCATGGATTTTAACTAAAATCGTTCTATCTCTTATATTAACGAAGTTACAGCCAATTTTAGATTTTTTATAAATTTTTGAAAAATGATCATGGATTTTAACTAGAATCGTTCTATCTCTTATATTAACGAAGTTACAGCCAATTTTAGATTTTTTATAAATTTTTGAAAAATGATCATGGATTTTAACTAAAATCGTTCTATCTCTTATATTAACGAAGTTACAGCCAATTTTAGATTTTTTATAAATTTTTGAAAAATGATCATGGATTTTGACTAGAATCGTTCTATCTCTTATATTAACGAAGTTACAGCCAATTTTAGATTTTTTATAAATTTTTGAAAAATGATCATGGATTTTGACTAGAATCGTTCTATCTCTTATATTAACGAAGTTACAGCCAATTTTAGATTTTTTATAAATTTTTGAAAAATGATCATGGATTTTAACTAAAATCGTTCTATCTCTTATATTAACGAAGTTACAGCCAATTTTAGATTTTTTATAAATTTTTGAAAAATGATCATGGATTTTGACTAGAATCGTTCTATCTCTTATATTAACGAAGTTACAGCCAATTTTAGATTTTTTATAAATTTTTGAAAAATGATCATGGATTTTGACTAGAATCGTTCTATCTCTTATATTAACGAAGTTACAGCCAATTTTAGATTTTTTATAAATTTTTGAAAAATGATCATGGATTTTGACTAGAATCGTTCTATCTCTTATATTAACGAAGTTACAGCCAATTTTAGATTTTTTATAAATTTTTGAAAAATGATCATGGATTTTGACTAGAATCGTTCTATCTCTTATATTAACGAAGTTACAGCCAATTTTAGATTTTTTATAAATTTTTGAAAAATGATCATGGATTTTGACTAGAATCGTTCTATCTCTTATATTAACGAAGTTACAGCCAATTTTAGATTTTTTATAAATTTTTGAAAAATGATCATGGATTTTGACTAGAATCGTTCTATCTCTTATATTAACGAAGTTACAGCCAATTTTAGATTTTTTATAAATTTTTGAAAAATGATCATGGATTTTGACTAGAATCGTTCTATCTCTTATATTAACGAAGTTACAGCCAATTTTAGATTTTTTATAAATTTTTGAAAAATGATCATGGATTTTAACTAGAATCGTTCTATCTCTTATATTAACGAAGTTACAGCCAATTTTAGATTTTTTATAAATTTTTGAAAAATGATCATGGATTTTAACTAAAATCGTTCTATCTCTTATATTAACGAAGTTACAGCCAATTTTAGATTTTTTATAAATTTTTGAAAAATGATCATGGATTTTGACTAGAATCGTTCTATCTCTTATATTAACGAAGTTACAGCCAATTTTAGATTTTTTATAAATTTTTGAAAAATGATCATGGATTTTGACTAGAATCGTTCTATCTCTTATATTAACGAAGTTACAGCCAATTTTAGATTTTTTATAAATTTTTGAAAAATGATCATGGATTTTAACTAGAATCGTTCTATCTCTTATATTAACGAAGTTACAGCCAATTTTAGATTTTTTATAAATTTTTGAAAAATGATCATGGATTTTGACTAAAATCGTTCTATCTCTTATATTAACGAAGTTACAGCCAATTTTAGATTTTTTATAAATTTTTGAAAAATGATCATGGATTTTAACTAAAATCGTTCTATCTCTTATATTAACGAAGTTACAGCCAATTTTAGATTTTTATAAATTTTTGAAAAATGATCATGGATTTTAACTAGAATCGTTCTATCTCTTATATTAACGAAGTTACAGCCAATTTTAGATTTTTTATAAATTTTTGAAAAATGATCATGGATTTTGACTAGAATCGTTCTATCTCTTATATTAACGAAGTTACAGCCAATTTTAGATTTTTTATAAATTTTTGAAAAATGATCATGGATTTTGACTAGAATCGTTCTATCTCTTATATTAACGAAGTTACAGCCAATTTTAGATTTTTTATAAATTTTTGAAAAATGATCATGGATTTTGACTAGAATCGTTCTATCTCTTATATTAACGAAGTTACAGCCAATTTTAGATTTTTTATAAATTTTTGAAAAATGATCATGGATTTTGACTAGAATCGTTCTATCTCTTATATTAACGAAGTTACAGCCAATTTTAGATTTTTTATAAATTTTTGAAAAATGATCATGGATTTTGACTAGAATCGTTCTATCTCTTATATTAACGAAGTTACAGCCAATTTTAGATTTTTTATAAATTTTTGAAAAATGATCATGGATTTTGACTAGAATCGTTCTATCTCTTATATTAACGAAGTTACAGCCAATTTTAGATTTTTTATAAATTTTTGAAAAATGATCATGGATTTTGACTAGAATCGTTCTATCTCTTATATTAACGAAGTTACAGCCAATTTTAGATTTTTTATAAATTTTTGAAAAATGATCATGGATTTTGACTAGAATCGTTCTATCTCTTATATTAACGAAGTTACAGCCAATTTTAGATTTTTTATAAATTTTTGAAAAATGATCATGGATTTTGACTAGAATCGTTCTATCTCTTATATTAACGAAGTTACAGCCAATTTTAGATTTTTTATAAATTTTTGAAAAATGATCATGGATTTTAACTAGAATCGTTCTATCTCTTATATTAACGAAGTTACAGCCAATTTTAGATTTTTTATAAATTTTTGAAAAATGATCATGGATTTTGACTAGAATCGTTCTATCTCTTATATTAACGAAGTTACAGCCAATTTTAGATTTTTTATAAATTTTTGAAAAATGATCATGGATTTTGACTAGAATCGTTCTATCTCTTATATTAACGAAGTTACAGCCAATTTTAGATTTTTTATAAATTTTTGAAAAATGATCATGGATTTTGACTAGAATCGTTCTATCTCTTATATTAACGAAGTTACAGCCAATTTTAGATTTTTTATAAATTTTTGAAAAATGATCATGGATTTTAACTAAAATCGTTCTATCTCTTATATTAACGAAGTTACAGCCAATTTTAGATTTTTTATAAATTTTTGAAAAATGATCATGGATTTTGACTAGAATCGTTCTATCTCTTATATTAACGAAGTTACAGCCAATTTTAGATTTTTTATAAATTTTTGAAAAATGATCATGGATTTTGACTAGAATCGTTCTATCTCTTATATTAACGAAGTTACAGCCAATTTTAGATTTTTTATAAATTTTTGAAAAATGATCATGGATTTTGACTAGAATCGTTCTATCTCTTATATTAACGAAGTTACAGCCAATTTTAGATTTTTTATAAATTTTTGAAAAATGATCATGGATTTTAACTAGAATCGTTCTATCTCTTATATTAACGAAGTTACAGCCAATTTTAGATTTTTTATAAATTTTTGAAAAATGATCATGGATTTTGACTAGAATCGTTCTATCTCTTATATTAACGAAGTTACAGCCAATTTTAGATTTTTTATAAATTTTTGAAAAATGATCATGGATTTTGACTAGAATCGTTCTATCTCTTATATTAACGAAGTTACAGCCAATTTTAGATTTTTTATAAATTTTTGAAAAATGATCATGGATTTTAACTAAATCGTTCTATCTCTTATATTAACGAAGTTACAGCCAATTTTAGATTTTTTATAAATTTTTGAAAAATGATCATGGATTTTGACTAAAATCGTTCTATCTCTTATATTAACGAAGTTACAGCCAATTTTAGATTTTTTATAAATTTTTGAAAAATGATCATGGATTTTAACTAGAATCGTTCTATCTCTTATATTAACGAAGTTACAGCCAATTTTAGATTTTTTATAAATTTTTGAAAAATGATCATGGATTTTGACTAGAATCGTTCTATCTCTTATATTAACGAAGTTACAGCCAATTTTAGATTTTTTATAAATTTTTGAAAAATGATCATGGATTTTGACTAGAATCGTTCTATCTCTTATATTAACGAAGTTACAGCCAATTTTAGATTTTTTATAAATTTTTGAAAAATGATCATGGATTTTGACTAGAATCGTTCTATCTCTTATATTAACGAAGTTACAGCCAATTTTAGATTTTTTATAAATTTTTGAAAAATGATCATGGATTTTAACTAAATCGTTCTATCTCTTATATTAACGAAGTTACAGCCAATTTTAGATTTTTTATAAATTTTTGAAAAATGATCATGGATTTTGACTAGAATCGTTCTATCTCTTATATTAACGAAGTTACAGCCAATTTTAGATTTTTTATAAATTTTTGAAAAATGATCATGGATTTTGACTAGAATCGTTCTATCTCTTATATTAACGAAGTTACAGCCAATTTTAGATTTTTTATAAATTTTTGAAAAATGATCATGGATTTTGACTAGAATCGTTCTATCTCTTATATTAACGAAGTTACAGCCAATTTTAGATTTTTTATAAATTTTTGAAAAATGATCATGGATTTTGACTAGAATCGTTCTATCTCTTATATTAACGAAGTTACAGCCAATTTTAGATTTTTTATAAATTTTTGAAAAATGATCATGGATTTTAACTAGAATCGTTCTATCTCTTATATTAACGAAGTTACAGCCAATTTTAGATTTTTTATAAATTTTTGAAAAATGATCATGGATTTTGACTAGAATCGTTCTATCTCTTATATTAACGAAGTTACAGCCAATTTTAGATTTTTTATAAATTTTTGAAAAATGATCATGGATTTTAACTAAATCGTTCTATCTCTTATATTAACGAAGTTACAGCCAATTTTAGATTTTTTATAAATTTTTGAAAAATGATCATGGATTTTGACTAGAATCGTTCTATCTCTTATATTAACGAAGTTACAGCCAATTTTAGATTTTTTATAAATTTTTGAAAAATGATCATGGATTTTAACTAGAATCGTTCTATCTCTTATATTAACGAAGTTACAGCCAATTTTAGATTTTTTATAAATTTTTGAAAAATGATCATGGATTTTGACTAGAATCGTTCTATCTCTTATATTAACGAAGTTACAGCCAATTTTAGATTTTTTATAAATTTTTGAAAAATGATCATGGATTTTAACTAGAATCGTTCTATCTCTTATATTAACGAAGTTACAGCCAATTTTAGATTTTTTATAAATTTTTGAAAAATGATCATGGATTTTAACTAGAATCGTTCTATCTCTTATATTAACGAAGTTACAGCCAATTTTAGATTTTTTATAAATTTTTGAAAAATGATCATGGATTTTGACTAGAATCGTTCTATCTCTTATATTAACGAAGTTACAGCCAATTTTAGATTTTTTATAAATTTTTGAAAAATGATCATGGATTTTGACTAGAATCGTTCTATCTCTTATATTAACGAAGTTACAGCCAATTTTAGATTTTTTATAAATTTTTGAAAAATGATCATGGATTTTGACTAGAATCGTTCTATCTCTTATATTAACGAAGTTACAGCCAATTTTAGATTTTTTATAAATTTTTGAAAAATGATCATGGATTTTAACTAGAATCGTTCTATCTCTTATATTAACGAAGTTACAGCCAATTTTAGATTTTTTATAAATTTTTGAAAAATGATCATGGATTTTGACTAGAATCGTTCTATCTCTTATATTAACGAAGTTACAGCCAATTTTAGATTTTTTATAAATTTTTGAAAAATGATCATGGATTTTGACTAGAATCGTTCTATCTCTTATATTAACGAAGTTACAGCCAATTTTAGATTTTTTATAAATTTTTGAAAAATGATCATGGATTTTAACTAGAATCGTTCTATCTCTTATATTAACGAAGTTACAGCCAATTTTAGATTTTTTATAAATTTTTGAAAAATGATCATGGATTTTGACTAGAATCGTTCTATCTCTTATATTAACGAAGTTACAGCCAATTTTAGATTTTTTATAAATTTTTGAAAAATGATCATGGATTTTGACTAGAATCGTTCTATCTCTTATATTAACGAAGTTACAGCCAATTTTAGATTTTTTATAAATTTTTGAAAAATGATCATGGATTTTGACTAGAATCGTTCTATCTCTTATATTAACGAAGTTACAGCCAATTTTAGATTTTTTATAAATTTTTGAAAAATGATCATGGATTTTGACTAGAATCGTTCTATCTCTTATATTAACGAAGTTACAGCCAATTTTAGATTTTTTATAAATTTTTGAAAAATGATCATGGATTTTGACTAGAATCGTTCTATCTCTTATATTAACGAAGTTACAGCCAATTTTAGATTTTTTATAAATTTTTGAAAAATGATCATGGATTTTGACTAGAATCGTTCTATCTCTTATATTAACGAAGTTACAGCCAATTTTAGATTTTTTATAAATTTTTGAAAAATGATCATGGATTTTGACTAGAATCGTTCTATCTCTTATATTAACGAAGTTACAGCCAATTTTAGATTTTTTATAAATTTTTGAAAAATGATCATGGATTTTGACTAGAATCGTTCTATCTCTTATATTAACGAAGTTACAGCCAATTTTAGATTTTTTATAAATTTTTGAAAAATGATCATGGATTTTGACTAGAATCGTTCTATCTCTTATATTAACGAAGTTACAGCCAATTTTAGATTTTTTATAAATTTTTGAAAAATGATCATGGATTTTGACTAGAATCGTTCTATCTCTTATATTAACGAAGTTACAGCCAATTTTAGATTTTTTATAAATTTTTGAAAAATGATCATGGATTTTGACTAGAATCGTTCTATCTCTTATATTAACGAAGTTACAGCCAATTTTAGATTTTTATAAATTTTTGAAAAATGATCATGGATTTTGACTAGAATCGTTCTATCTCTTATATTAACGAAGTTACAGCCAATTTTAGATTTTTTATAAATTTTTGAAAAATGATCATGGATTTTGACTAGAATCGTTCTATCTCTTATATTAACGAAGTTACAGCCAATTTTAGATTTTTTATAAATTTTTGAAAAATGATCATGGATTTTGACTAGAATCGTTCTATCTCTTATATTAACGAAGTTACAGCCAATTTTAGATTTTTTATAAATTTTTGAAAAATGATCATGGATTTTGACTAGAATCGTTCTATCTCTTATATTAACGAAGTTACAGCCAATTTTAGATTTTTTATAAATTTTTGAAAAATGATCATGGATTTTGACTAGAATCGTTCTATCTCTTATATTAACGAAGTTACAGCCAATTTTAGATTTTTTATAAATTTTTGAAAAATGATCATGGATTTTAACTAGAATCGTTCTATCTCTTATATTAACGAAGTTACAGCCAATTTTAGATTTTTTATAAATTTTTGAAAAATGATCATGGATTTTAACTAAATCGTTCTATCTCTTATATTAACGAAGTTACAGCCAATTTTAGATTTTTTATAAATTTTTGAAAAATGATCATGGATTTTGACTAGAATCGTTCTATCTCTTATATTAACGAAGTTACAGCCAATTTTAGATTTTTTATAAATTTTTGAAAAATGATCATGGATTTTGACTAAAATCGTTCTATCTCTTATATTAACGAAGTTACAGCCAATTTTAGATTTTTATAAATTTTTGAAAAATGATCATGGATTTTAACTAGAATCGTTCTATCTCTTATATTAACGAAGTTACAGCCAATTTTAGATTTTTTATAAATTTTTGAAAAATGATCATGGATTTTAACTAGAATCGTTCTATCTCTTATATTAACGAAGTTACAGCCAATTTTAGATTTTTTATAAATTTTTGAAAAATGATCATGGATTTTGACTAGAATCGTTCTATCTCTTATATTAACGAAGTTACAGCCAATTTTAGATTTTTTATAAATTTTTGAAAAATGATCATGGATTTTAACTAAATCGTTCTATCTCTTATATTAACGAAGTTACAGCCAATTTTAGATTTTTTATAAATTTTTGAAAAATGATCATGGATTTTGACTAGAATCGTTCTATCTCTTATATTAACGAAGTTACAGCCAATTTTAGATTTTTTATAAATTTTTGAAAAATGATCATGGATTTTGACTAGAATCGTTCTATCTCTTATATTAACGAAGTTACAGCCAATTTTAGATTTTTTATAAATTTTTGAAAAATGATCATGGATTTTGACTAGAATCGTTCTATCTCTTATATTAACGAAGTTACAGCCAATTTTAGATTTTTTATAAATTTTTGAAAAATGATCATGGATTTTGACTAGAATCGTTCTATCTCTTATATTAACGAAGTTACAGCCAATTTTAGATTTTTTATAAATTTTTGAAAAATGATCATGGATTTTGACTAGAATCGTTCTATCTCTTATATTAACGAAGTTACAGCCAATTTTAGATTTTTTATAAATTTTTGAAAAATGATCATGGATTTTGACTAGAATCGTTCTATCTCTTATATTAACGAAGTTACAGCCAATTTTAGATTTTTTATAAATTTTTGAAAAATGATCATGGATTTTAACTAAAATCGTTCTATCTCTTATATTAACGAAGTTACAGCCAATTTTAGATTTTTTATAAATTTTTTGAAAAATGATCATGGATTTTGACTAGAATCGTTCTATCTCTTATATTAACGAAGTTACAGCCAATTTTAGATTTTTATAAATTTTTGAAAAATGATCATGGATTTTGACTAGAATCGTTCTATCTCTTATATTAACGAAGTTACAGCCAATTTTAGATTTTTTATAAATTTTTGAAAATGATCATGGATTTTGACTAGAATCGTTCTATCTCTTATATTAACGAAGTTACAGCCAATTTTAGATTTTTTATAAATTTTTGAAAAATGATCATGGATTTTAACTAGAATCGTTCTATCTCTTATATTAACGAAGTTACAGCCAATTTTAGATTTTTATAAATTTTTGAAAAATGATCATGGATTTTGACTAGAATCGTTCTATCTCTTATATTAACGAAGTTACAGCCAATTTTAGATTTTTTATAAATTTTTGAAAAATGATCATGGATTTTGACTAGAATCGTTCTATCTCTTATATTAACGAAGTTACAGCCAATTTTAGATTTTTTATAAATTTTTGAAAAATGATCATGGATTTTGACTAGAATCGTTCTATCTCTTATATTAACGAAGTTACAGCCAATTTTAGATTTTTTATAAATTTTTGAAAAATGATCATGGATTTTGACTAGAATCGTTCTATCTCTTATATTAACGAAGTTACAGCCAATTTTAGATTTTTATAAATTTTTGAAAAATGATCATGGATTTTGACTAGAATCGTTCTATCTCTTATATTAACGAAGTTACAGCCAATTTTAGATTTTTTATAAATTTTTGAAAAATGATCATGGATTTTGACTAGAATCGTTCTATCTCTTATATTAACGAAGTTACAGCCAATTTTAGATTTTTTATAAATTTTTGAAAAATGATCATGGATTTTGACTAGAATCGTTCTATCTCTTATATTAACGAAGTTACAGCCAATTTTAGATTTTTATAAATTTTTGAAAAATGATCATGGATTTTGACTAGAATCGTTCTATCTCTTATATTAACGAAGTTACAGCCAATTTTAGATTTTTTATAAATTTTTTAAAATGATCATGGATTTTGACTAGAATCGTTCTATCTCTTATATTAACGAAGTTACAGCCAATTTTAGATTTTTTATAAATTTTTGAAAAATGATCATGGATTTTGACTAGAATCGTTCTATCTCTTATATTAACGAAGTTACAGCCAATTTTAGATTTTTTATAAATTTTTTGAAAAATGATCATGGATTTTGACTAGAATCGTTCTATCTCTTATATTAACGAAGTTACAGCCAATTTTAGATTTTTTATAAATTTTTGAAAAATGATCATGGATTTTGACTAGAATCGTTCTATCTCTTATATTAACGAAGTTACAGCCAATTTTAGATTTTTTATAAATTTTTGAAAAATGATCATGGATTTTGACTAGAATCGTTCTATCTCTTATATTAACGAAGTTACAGCCAATTTTAGATTTTTTATAAATTTTTGAAAAATGATCATGGATTTTGACTAGAATCGTTCTATCTCTTATATTAACGAAGTTACAGCCAATTTTAGATTTTTTATAAATTTTTGAAAAATGATCATGGATTTTGACTAGAATCGTTCTATCTCTTATATTAACGAAGTTACAGCCAATTTTAGATTTTTTATAAATTTTTGAAAAATGATCATGGATTTGACTAGAATCGTTCTATCTCTTATATTAACGAAGTTACAGCCAATTTTAGATTTTTTATAAATTTTTGAAAAATGATCATGGATTTTAACCAAATCGTTCTATCTCTTATATTAACGAAGTTACAGCCAATTTTAGATTTTTTATAAATTTTTGAAAAATGATCATGGATTTTGACTAGAATCGTTCTATCTCTTATATTAACGAAGTTACAGCCAATTTTAGATTTTTTATAAATTTTTGAAAAATGATCATGGATTTTGACTAGAATCGTTCTATCTCTTATATTAACGAAGTTACAGCCAATTTTAGATTTTTTATAAATTTTTGAAAAATGATCATGGATTTTGACTAGAATCGTTCTATCTCTTATATTAACGAAGTTACAGCCAATTTTAGATTTTTTATAAATTTTTTGAAAAATGATCATGGATTTTAACTAGAATCGTTCTATCTCTTATATTAACGAAGTTACAGCCAATTTTAGATTTTTATAAATTTTTGAAAAATGATCATGGATTTTGACTAGAATCGTTCTATCTCTTATATTAACGAAGTTACAGCCAATTTTAGATTTTTTATAAATTTTTGAAAAATGATCATGGATTTTAACTAAATCGTTCTATCTCTTATATTAACGAAGTTACAGCCAATTTTAGATTTTTTATAAATTTTTGAAAAATGATCATGGATTTTGACTAAAATCGTTCTATCTCTTATATTAACGAAGTTACAGCCAATTTTAGATTTTTTATAAATTTTTGAAAAATGATCATGGATTTTGACTAGAATCGTTCTATCTCTTATATTAACGAAGTTACAGCCAATTTTAGATTTTTTATAAATTTTTGAAAAATGATCATGGATTTTAACTAAAATCGTTCTATCTCTTATATTAACGAAGTTACAGCCAATTTTAGATTTTTTATAAATTTTTGAAAAATGATCATGGATTTTAACTAGAATCGTTCTATCTCTTATATTAACGAAGTTACAGCCAATTTTAGATTTTTTATAAATTTTTGAAAAATGATCATGGATTTTAACCAAAATCGTTCTATCTCTTATATTAACGAAGTTACAGCCAATTTTAGATTTTTTATAAATTTTTTGAAAAATGATCATGGATTTTGACTAGAATCGTTCTATCTCTTATATTAACGAAGTTACAGCCAATTTTAGATTTTTTATAAATTTTTGAAAAATGATCATGGATTTTAACTAGAATCGTTCTATCTCTTATATTAACGAAGTTACAGCCAATTTTAGATTTTTTATAAATTTTTGAAAAATGATCATGGATTTTGACTAGAATCGTTCTATCTCTTATATTAACGAAGTTACAGCCAATTTTAGATTTTTTATAAATTTTTGAAAAATGATCATGGATTTTGACTAGAATCGTTCTATCTCTTATATTAACGAAGTTACAGCCAATTTTAGATTTTTTATAAATTTTTGAAAAATGATCATGGATTTTGACCAGAATCGTTCTATCTCTTATATTAACGAAGTTACAGCCAATTTTAGATTTTTTATAAATTTTTGAAAAATGATCATGGATTTTGACTAGAATCGTTCTATCTCTTATATTAACGAAGTTACAGCCAATTTTAGATTTTTATAAATTTTTGAAAAATGATCATGGATTTTGAACCTAAATCGTTCTATCTCTTATATTAACGAAGTTACAGCCAATTTTAGATTTTTTATAAATTTTTGAAAAATGATCATGGATTTTAACTAAAATCGTTCTATCTCTTATATTAACGAAGTTACAGCCAATTTTAGATTTTTTATAAATTTTTGAAAAATGATCATGGATTTTAACTAGAATCGTTCTATCTCTTATATTAACGAAGTTACAGCCAATTTTAGATTTTTTATAAATTTTTGAAAAATGATCATGGATTTTAACTAAATCGTTCTATCTCTTATATTAACGAAGTTACAGCCAATTTTAGATTTTTTATAAATTTTTGAAAAATGATCATGGATTTTGACTAGAATCGTTCTATCTCTTATATTAACGAAGTTACAGCCAATTTTAGATTTTTATAAATTTTTGAAAAAATGATCATGGATTTTGAACTAGAATCGTTCTATCTCTTATATTAACGAAGTTACAGCCAATTTTAGATTTTTTATAAATTTTTGAAAAATGATCATGGATTTTAACTAAAATCGTTCTATCTCTTATATTAACGAAGTTACAGCCAATTTTAAATTTTTTATAAATTTTTGAAAAATGATCATGGATTTTGACTAAATCGTTCTATCTCTTATATTAACGAAGTTACAGCCAATTTTAAATTTTTTATAAATTTTTGAAAAATGATCATGGATTTTGACTAAAATCGTTCTATCTCTTATATTAACGAAGTTACAGCCAATTTTAGAATTTTTATAAATTTTTGAAAAATGATCATGGATTTTGACTAAATCGTTCTATCTCTTATATTAACGAAGTTACAGCCAATTTTAGATTTTTTATAAATTTTTGAAAAATGATCATGGATTTTGACTAGAATCGTTCTATCTCTTATATTAACGAAGTTACAGCCAATTTTAGATTTTTTATAAATTTTTGAAAATGATCATGGATTTTAACTAGAATCGTTCTATCTCTTATATTAACGAAGTTACAGCCAATTTTAGATTTTTTATAAATTTTTGAAAAATGATCATGGATTTTACTAGAATCGTTCTATCTCTTATATTAACGAAGTTACAGCCAATTTTAGATTTTTTATAAATTTTTGAAAATGATCATGGATTTTAACTAAATCGTTCTATCTCTTATATTAACGAAGTTACAGCCAATTTAGATTTTTTATAATTTTTGAAAAATGATCATGGATTTTAACTAAAATCGTTCTATCTCTTATATTAACGAAGTTACAGCCAATTTTAGATTTTTTATAAATTTTTGAAAATGATCATGGATTTTAACTAAAATCGTTCTATCTCTTATATTAACGAAGTTACAGCCAATTTTAGATTTTTTATAAATTTTTGAAAAATGATCATGGATTTTAACTAGAATCGTTCTATCTTTATATTAACGAAGTTACAGCCAATTTTAGATTTTTTATAAATTTTTGAAAAATGATCATGGATTTTAACAGAATCGTTCTATCTCTTATATTAACGAAGTTACAGCCAATTTTAGATTTTTTATAAATTTTTGAAAAATGATCATGGATTTTGACTAGAATCGTTCTATCTCTTATATTAACGAAGTTACAGCCAATTTTAGATTTTTTATAAATTTTTGAAAAATGATCATGGATTTTGACTAGAATCGTTCTATCTCTTATATTAACGAAGTTACAGCCAATTTTAGATTTTTTATAAATTTTTGAAAAATGATCATGGATTTTAACTAAAATCGTTCTATCTCTTATATTAACGAAGTTACAGCCAATTTTAGATTTTTTATAAATTTTTGAAAAATGATCATGGATTTTAACTAGAATCGTTCTATCTCTTATATTAACGAAGTTACAGCCAATTTTAGATTTTTTATAAATTTTTGAAAAATGATCATGGATTTTAACTAAATCGTTCTATCTCTTATATTAACGAAGTTACAGCCAATTTTAGATTTTTTATAAATTTTTGAAAAATGATCATGGATTTTAACTAAGAATCGTTCTATCTCTTATATTAACGAAGTTACAGCCAATTTTAGATTTTTTTATAAATTTTTTGAAAAATGATCATGGATTTTAACTAAAATCGTTCTATCTCTTATATTAACGAAGTTACAGCCAATTTTAGATTTTTATAAATTTTTGAAAAATGATCATGGATTTTGACTAGAATCGTTCTATCTTCTTATATTAACGAAGTTACAGCCAATTTTAGATTTTTTATAAATTTTTGAAAAATGATCATGGATTTTAACTAGAATCGTTCTATCTCTTATATTAACGAAGTTACAGCCAATTTTAGAATTTTTATAAATTTTTGAAAAATGATCATGGATTTTGACTAGAATCGTTCTATCTCTTATATTAACGGAAGTTACAGCCAATTTTAAATTTTTATAAATTTTTGAAAAATGATCATGGATTTTAACTAGAATCGTTCTATCTCTTATATTAACGAAGTTACAGGCCAATTTTAGATTTTTTATAAATTTTTGAAAAATGATCATGGATTTTGACTAGAATCGTTCTATCTCTTATATTAACGAAGTTACAGCCAATTTTAGATTTTTTATAATTTTTGAAAAATGATCATGGATTTTGACTAGAATCGTTCTATCTCTTATATTAACGAAGTTACAGCCAATTTTAGATTTTTTATAAATTTTTGAAAAATGATCATGGATTTTGACTAGAATCGTTCTATCTCTTATATTAACGAAGTTACAGCCAATTTTAGATTTTTTATAAATTTTTGAAAAATGATCATGGATTTTGACTAGAATCGTTCTATCTCTTATATTAACGAAGTTACAGCCAATTTTAGATTTTTTATAAATTTTTGAAAAATGATCATGGATTTTGACTAGAATCGTTCTATCTCTTATATTAACGAAGTTACAGCCAATTTTAGATTTTTTATAAATTTTTGAAAAATGATCATGGATTTTGACTAGAATCGTTCTATCTCTTATATTAACGAAGTTACAGCCAATTTTAGATTTTTTATAAATTTTTGAAAAATGATCATGGATTTTGACTAGAATCGTTCTATCTCTTATATTAACGAAGTTACAGCCAATTTTAGATTTTTTATAAATTTTTGAAAAATGATCATGGATTTTGACTAGAATCGTTCTATCTCTTATATTAACGAAGTTACAGCCAATTTTAGATTTTTTATAAATTTTTGAAAAATGATCATGGATTTTGACTAGAATCGTTCTATCTCTTATATTAACGAAGTTACAGCCAATTTTAGATTTTTTATAAATTTTTGAAAAATGATCATGGATTTTGACTAGAATCGTTCTATCTCTTATATTAACGAAGTTACAGCCAATTTTAGATTTTTTATAAATTTTTGAAAAATGATCATGGATTTTGACTAGAATCGTTCTATCTCTTATATTAACGAAGTTACAGCCAATTTTAGATTTTTTATAAATTTTTGAAAAATGATCATGGATTTTGACTAGAATCGTTCTATCTCTTATATTAACGAAGTTACAGCCAATTTTAGATTTTTTATAAATTTTTGAAAAATGATCATGGATTTTGACTAGAATCGTTCTATCTCTTATATTAACGAAGTTACAGCCAATTTTAGATTTTTTATAAATTTTTGAAAAATGATCATGGATTTTGACTAGAATCGTTCTATCTCTTATATTAACGAAGTTACAGCCAATTTTAGATTTTTTATAAATTTTTGAAAAATGATCATGGATTTTGACTAGAATCGTTCTATCTCTTATATTAACGAAGTTACAGCCAATTTTAGATTTTTTATAAATTTTTGAAAAATGATCATGGATTTTGACTAGAATCGTTCTATCTCTTATATTAACGAAGTTACAGCCAATTTTAGATTTTTTATAAATTTTTGAAAAATGATCATGGATTTTGACTAGAATCGTTCTATCTCTTATATTAACGAAGTTACAGCCAATTTTAGATTTTTTATAAATTTTTGAAAAATGATCATGGATTTTGACTAGAATCGTTCTATCTCTTATATTAACGAAGTTACAGCCAATTTTAGATTTTTTATAAATTTTTGAAAAATGATCATGGATTTTGACTAGAATCGTTCTATCTCTTATATTAACGAAGTTACAGCCAATTTTAGATTTTTTATAAATTTTTGAAAAATGATCATGGATTTTGACTAGAATCGTTCTATCTCTTATATTAACGAAGTTACAGCCAATTTTAGATTTTTTATAAATTTTTGAAAAATGATCATGGATTTTGACTAGAATCGTTCTATCTCTTATATTAACGAAGTTACAGCCAATTTTAGATTTTTTATAAATTTTTGAAAAATGATCATGGATTTTGACTAGAATCGTTCTATCTCTTATATTAACGAAGTTACAGCCAATTTTAGATTTTTTATAAATTTTTGAAAAATGATCATGGATTTTGACTAGAATCGTTCTATCTCTTATATTAACGAAGTTACAGCCAATTTTAGATTTTTTATAAATTTTTGAAAAATGATCATGGATTTTGACTAAATCGTTCTATCTCTTATATTAACGAAGTTACAGCCAATTTTAGATTTTTTATAAATTTTTGAAAAATGATCATGGATTTTGACTAGAATCGTTCTATCTCTTATATTAACGAAGTTACAGCCAATTTTAGATTTTTTATAAATTTTTGAAAAATGATCATGGATTTTGACTAGAATCGTTCTATCTCTTATATTAACGAAGTTACAGCCAATTTTAGATTTTTTATAAATTTTTGAAAAATGATCATGGATTTTGACTAGAATCGTTCTATCTCTTATATTAACGAAGTTACAGCCAATTTTAGATTTTTTATAAATTTTTGAAAAATGATCATGGATTTTGACTAGAATCGTTCTATCTCTTATATTAACGAAGTTACAGCCAATTTTAGATTTTTTATAAATTTTTGAAAAATGATCATGGATTTTGACTAGAATCGTTCTATCTCTTATATTAACGAAGTTACAGCCAATTTTAGATTTTTTATAAATTTTTGAAAAATGATCATGGATTTTGACTAGAATCGTTCTATCTCTTATATTAACGAAGTTACAGCCAATTTTAGATTTTTTATAAATTTTTGAAAAATGATCATGGATTTTGACTAGAATCGTTCTATCTCTTATATTAACGAAGTTACAGCCAATTTTAGATTTTTTATAAATTTTTGAAAAATGATCATGGATTTTGACTAGAATCGTTCTATCTCTTATATTAACGAAGTTACAGCCAATTTTAGATTTTTTATAAATTTTTGAAAAATGATCATGGATTTTGACTAGAATCGTTCTATCTCTTATATTAACGAAGTTACAGCCAATTTTAGATTTTTTATAAATTTTTGAAAAATGATCATGGATTTTGACTAGAATCGTTCTATCTCTTATATTAACGAAGTTACAGCCAATTTTAGATTTTTTATAAATTTTTGAAAAATGATCATGGATTTTGACTAGAATCGTTCTATCTCTTATATTAACGAAGTTACAGCCAATTTTAGATTTTTTATAAATTTTTGAAAAATGATCATGGATTTTGACTAGAATCGTTCTATCTCTTATATTAACGAAGTTACAGCCAATTTTAGATTTTTTATAAATTTTTGAAAAATGATCATGGATTTTGACTAGAATCGTTCTATCTCTTATATTAACGAAGTTACAGCCAATTTTAGATTTTTTATAAATTTTTGAAAAATGATCATGGATTTTGACTAGAATCGTTCTATCTCTTATATTAACGAAGTTACAGCCAATTTTAGATTTTTTATAAATTTTTGAAAAATGATCATGGATTTTGACTAGAATCGTTCTATCTCTTATATTAACGAAGTTACAGCCAATTTTAGATTTTTTATAAATTTTTGAAAAATGATCATGGATTTTGACTAGAATCGTTCTATCTCTTATATTAACGAAGTTACAGCCAATTTTAGATTTTTTATAAATTTTTGAAAAATGATCATGGATTTTGACTAGAATCGTTCTATCTCTTATATTAACGAAGTTACAGCCAATTTTAGATTTTTTATAAATTTTTGAAAAATGATCATGGATTTTGACTAGAATCGTTCTATCTCTTATATTAACGAAGTTACAGCCAATTTTAGATTTTTTATAAATTTTTGAAAAATGATCATGGATTTTGACTAGAATCGTTCTATCTCTTATATTAACGAAGTTACAGCCAATTTTAGATTTTTTATAAATTTTTGAAAAATGATCATGGATTTTGACTAGAATCGTTCTATCTCTTATATTAACGAAGTTACAGCCAATTTTAGATTTTTTATAAATTTTTGAAAAATGATCATGGATTTTGACTAGAATCGTTCTATCTCTTATATTAACGAAGTTACAGCCAATTTTAGATTTTTTATAAATTTTTGAAAAATGATCATGGATTTTGACTAGAATCGTTCTATCTCTTATATTAACGAAGTTACAGCCAATTTTAGATTTTTTATAAATTTTTGAAAAATGATCATGGATTTTGACTAGAATCGTTCTATCTCTTATATTAACGAAGTTACAGCCAATTTTAGATTTTTTATAAATTTTTGAAAAATGATCATGGATTTTGACTAGAATCGTTCTATCTCTTATATTAACGAAGTTACAGCCAATTTTAGATTTTTTATAAATTTTTGAAAAATGATCATGGATTTTGACTAGAATCGTTCTATCTCTTATATTAACGAAGTTACAGCCAATTTTAGATTTTTTATAAATTTTTGAAAAATGATCATGGATTTTGACTAGAATCGTTCTATCTCTTATATTAACGAAGTTACAGCCAATTTTAGATTTTTTATAAATTTTTGAAAAATGATCATGGATTTTGACTAGAATCGTTCTATCTCTTATATTAACGAAGTTACAGCCAATTTTAGATTTTTTATAAATTTTTGAAAAATGATCATGGATTTTGACTAGAATCGTTCTATCTCTTATATTAACGAAGTTACAGCCAATTTTAGATTTTTTATAAATTTTTGAAAAATGATCATGGATTTTGACTAGAATCGTTCTATCTCTTATATTAACGAAGTTACAGCCAATTTTAGATTTTTTATAAATTTTTGAAAAATGATCATGGATTTTGACTAGAATCGTTCTATCTCTTATATTAACGAAGTTACAGCCAATTTTAGATTTTTTATAAATTTTTGAAAAATGATCATGGATTTTGACTAGAATCGTTCTATCTCTTATATTAACGAAGTTACAGCCAATTTTAGATTTTTTATAAATTTTTGAAAAATGATCATGGATTTTGACTAGAATCGTTCTATCTCTTATATTAACGAAGTTACAGCCAATTTTAGATTTTTTATAAATTTTTGAAAAATGATCATGGATTTTGACTAGAATCGTTCTATCTCTTATATTAACGAAGTTACAGCCAATTTTAGATTTTTTATAAATTTTTGAAAAATGATCATGGATTTTGACTAGAATCGTTCTATCTCTTATATTAACGAAGTTACAGCCAATTTTAGATTTTTTATAAATTTTTGAAAAATGATCATGGATTTTGACTAGAATCGTTCTATCTCTTATATTAACGAAGTTACAGCCAATTTTAGATTTTTTATAAATTTTTGAAAAATGATCATGGATTTTGACTAAATCGTTCTATCTCTTATATTAACGAAGTTACAGCCAATTTTAGATTTTTTATAAATTTTTGAAAAATGATCATGGATTTTGACTAGAATCGTTCTATCTCTTATATTAACGAAGTTACAGCCAATTTTAGATTTTTTATAAATTTTTGAAAAATGATCATGGATTTTGACTAGAATCGTTCTATCTCTTATATTAACGAAGTTACAGCCAATTTTAGATTTTTTATAAATTTTTGAAAAATGATCATGGATTTTGACTAGAATCGTTCTATCTCTTATATTAACGAAGTTACAGCCAATTTTAGATTTTTTATAAATTTTTGAAAAATGATCATGGATTTTGACTAGAATCGTTCTATCTCTTATATTAACGAAGTTACAGCCAATTTTAGATTTTTTATAAATTTTTGAAAAATGATCATGGATTTTGACTAGAATCGTTCTATCTCTTATATTAACGAAGTTACAGCCAATTTTAGATTTTTTATAAATTTTTGAAAAATGATCATGGATTTTGACTAGAATCGTTCTATCTCTTATATTAACGAAGTTACAGCCAATTTTAGATTTTTTATAAATTTTTGAAAAATGATCATGGATTTTGACTAGAATCGTTCTATCTCTTATATTAACGAAGTTACAGCCAATTTTAGATTTTTTATAAATTTTTGAAAAATGATCATGGATTTTGACTAGAATCGTTCTATCTCTTATATTAACGAAGTTACAGCCAATTTTAGATTTTTTATAAATTTTTGAAAAATGATCATGGATTTTGACTAGAATCGTTCTATCTCTTATATTAACGAAGTTACAGCCAATTTTAGATTTTTTATAAATTTTTGAAAAATGATCATGGATTTTGACTAGAATCGTTCTATCTCTTATATTAACGAAGTTACAGCCAATTTTAGATTTTTTATAAATTTTTGAAAAATGATCATGGATTTTGACTAGAATCGTTCTATCTCTTATATTAACGAAGTTACAGCCAATTTTAGATTTTTTATAAATTTTTGAAAAATGATCATGGATTTTGACTAGAATCGTTCTATCTCTTATATTAACGAAGTTACAGCCAATTTTAGATTTTTTATAAATTTTTGAAAAATGATCATGGATTTTGACTAGAATCGTTCTATCTCTTATATTAACGAAGTTACAGCCAATTTTAGATTTTTTATAAATTTTTGAAAAATGATCATGGATTTTGACTAGAATCGTTCTATCTCTTATATTAACGAAGTTACAGCCAATTTTAGATTTTTTATAAATTTTTGAAAAATGATCATGGATTTTGACTAGAATCGTTCTATCTCTTATATTAACGAAGTTACAGCCAATTTTAGATTTTTTATAAATTTTTGAAAAATGATCATGGATTTTGACTAGAATCGTTCTATCTCTTATATTAACGAAGTTACAGCCAATTTTAGATTTTTTATAAATTTTTGAAAAATGATCATGGATTTTGACTAGAATCGTTCTATCTCTTATATTAACGAAGTTACAGCCAATTTTAGATTTTTTATAAATTTTTGAAAAATGATCATGGATTTTGACTAGAATCGTTCTATCTCTTATATTAACGAAGTTACAGCCAATTTTAGATTTTTTATAAATTTTTGAAAAATGATCATGGATTTTGACTAGAATCGTTCTATCTCTTATATTAACGAAGTTACAGCCAATTTTAGATTTTTTATAAATTTTTGAAAAATGATCATGGATTTTGACTAGAATCGTTCTATCTCTTATATTAACGAAGTTACAGCCAATTTTAGATTTTTTATAAATTTTTGAAAAATGATCATGGATTTTGACTAGAATCGTTCTATCTCTTATATTAACGAAGTTACAGCCAATTTTAGATTTTTTATAAATTTTTGAAAAATGATCATGGATTTTGACTAGAATCGTTCTATCTCTTATATTAACGAAGTTACAGCCAATTTTAGATTTTTTATAAATTTTTGAAAAATGATCATGGATTTTGACTAGAATCGTTCTATCTCTTATATTAACGAAGTTACAGCCAATTTTAGATTTTTTATAAATTTTTGAAAAATGATCATGGATTTTAACTAGAATCGTTCTATCTCTTATATTAACGAAGTTACAGCCAATTTTAGATTTTTTATAAATTTTTGAAAAATGATCATGGATTTTGACTAGAATCGTTCTATCTCTTATATTAACGAAGTTACAGCCAATTTTAGATTTTTTATAAATTTTTGAAAAATGATCATGGATTTTAACTAAATCGTTCTATCTCTTATATTAACGAAGTTACAGCCAATTTTAGATTTTTTATAAATTTTTGAAAAATGATCATGGATTTTGACTAGAATCGTTCTATCTCTTATATTAACGAAGTTACAGCCAATTTTAGATTTTTTATAAATTTTTGAAAAATGATCATGGATTTTGACTAGAATCGTTCTATCTCTTATATTAACGAAGTTACAGCCAATTTTAGATTTTTTATAAATTTTTGAAAAATGATCATGGATTTTGACTAGAATCGTTCTATCTCTTATATTAACGAAGTTACAGCCAATTTTAGATTTTTTATAAATTTTTGAAAAATGATCATGGATTTTGACTAGAATCGTTCTATCTCTTATATTAACGAAGTTACAGCCAATTTTAGATTTTTTATAAATTTTTGAAAAATGATCATGGATTTTGACTAGAATCGTTCTATCTCTTATATTAACGAAGTTACAGCCAATTTTAGATTTTTTATAAATTTTTGAAAAATGATCATGGATTTTGACTAGAATCGTTCTATCTCTTATATTAACGAAGTTACAGCCAATTTTAGATTTTTTATAAATTTTTGAAAAATGATCATGGATTTTAACTAGAATCGTTCTATCTCTTATATTAACGAAGTTACAGCCAATTTTAGATTTTTTATAAATTTTTGAAAAATGATCATGGATTTTGACTAGAATCGTTCTATCTCTTATATTAACGAAGTTACAGCCAATTTTAGATTTTTTATAAATTTTTGAAAAATGATCATGGATTTTAACTAGAATCGTTCTATCTCTTATATTAACGAAGTTACAGCCAATTTTAGATTTTTTATAAATTTTTGAAAAATGATCATGGATTTTGACTAGAATCGTTCTATCTCTTATATTAACGAAGTTACAGCCAATTTTAGATTTTTTATAAATTTTTGAAAAATGATCATGGATTTTGACTAGAATCGTTCTATCTCTTATATTAACGAAGTTACAGCCAATTTTAGATTTTTTATAAATTTTTGAAAAATGATCATGGATTTTAACTAAATCGTTCTATCTCTTATATTAACGAAGTTACAGCCAATTTTAGATTTTTTATAAATTTTTGAAAAATGATCATGGATTTTGACTAGAATCGTTCTATCTCTTATATTAACGAAGTTACAGCCAATTTTAGATTTTTTATAAATTTTTGAAAAATGATCATGGATTTTAACTAAATCGTTCTATCTCTTATATTAACGAAGTTACAGCCAATTTTAGATTTTTTATAAATTTTTGAAAAATGATCATGGATTTTGACTAGAATCGTTCTATCTCTTATATTAACGAAGTTACAGCCAATTTTAGATTTTTTATAAATTTTTGAAAAATGATCATGGATTTTGACTAGAATCGTTCTATCTCTTATATTAACGAAGTTACAGCCAATTTTAGATTTTTTATAAATTTTTGAAAAATGATCATGGATTTTGACTAGAATCGTTCTATCTCTTATATTAACGAAGTTACAGCCAATTTTAGATTTTTTATAAATTTTTGAAAAATGATCATGGATTTTGACTAGAATCGTTCTATCTCTTATATTAACGAAGTTACAGCCAATTTTAGATTTTTTATAAATTTTTGAAAAATGATCATGGATTTTGACTAGAATCGTTCTATCTCTTATATTAACGAAGTTACAGCCAATTTTAGATTTTTTATAAATTTTTGAAAAATGATCATGGATTTTGACTAGAATCGTTCTATCTCTTATATTAACGAAGTTACAGCCAATTTTAGATTTTTTATAAATTTTTGAAAAATGATCATGGATTTTGACTAGAATCGTTCTATCTCTTATATTAACGAAGTTACAGCCAATTTTAGATTTTTTATAAATTTTTGAAAAATGATCATGGATTTTGACTAGAATCGTTCTATCTCTTATATTAACGAAGTTACAGCCAATTTTAGATTTTTTATAAATTTTTGAAAAATGATCATGGATTTTGACTAGAATCGTTCTATCTCTTATATTAACGAAGTTACAGCCAATTTTAGATTTTTTATAAATTTTTGAAAAATGATCATGGATTTTGACTAAATCGTTCTATCTCTTATATTAACGAAGTTACAGCCAATTTTAGATTTTTTATAAATTTTTGAAAAATGATCATGGATTTTGACTAGAATCGTTCTATCTCTTATATTAACGAAGTTACAGCCAATTTTAGATTTTTTATAAATTTTTGAAAAATGATCATGGATTTTGACTAGAATCGTTCTATCTCTTATATTAACGAAGTTACAGCCAATTTTAGATTTTTTATAAATTTTTGAAAAATGATCATGGATTTTGACTAGAATCGTTCTATCTCTTATATTAACGAAGTTACAGCCAATTTTAGATTTTTTATAAATTTTTGAAAAATGATCATGGATTTTGACTAGAATCGTTCTATCTCTTATATTAACGAAGTTACAGCCAATTTTAGATTTTTTATAAATTTTTGAAAAATGATCATGGATTTTGACTAGAATCGTTCTATCTCTTATATTAACGAAGTTACAGCCAATTTTAGATTTTTTATAAATTTTTGAAAAATGATCATGGATTTTGACTAGAATCGTTCTATCTCTTATATTAACGAAGTTACAGCCAATTTTAGATTTTTTATAAATTTTTGAAAAATGATCATGGATTTTGACTAGAATCGTTCTATCTCTTATATTAACGAAGTTACAGCCAATTTTAGATTTTTTATAAATTTTTGAAAAATGATCATGGATTTTAACTAGAATCGTTCTATCTCTTATATTAACGAAGTTACAGCCAATTTTAGATTTTTTATAAATTTTTGAAAAATGATCATGGATTTTGACTAGAATCGTTCTATCTCTTATATTAACGAAGTTACAGCCAATTTTAGATTTTTTATAAATTTTTGAAAAATGATCATGGATTTTGACTAGAATCGTTCTATCTCTTATATTAACGAAGTTACAGCCAATTTTAGATTTTTTATAAATTTTTGAAAAATGATCATGGATTTTAACTAAATCGTTCTATCTCTTATATTAACGAAGTTACAGCCAATTTTAGATTTTTTATAAATTTTTGAAAAATGATCATGGATTTTAACTAGAATCGTTCTATCTCTTATATTAACGAAGTTACAGCCAATTTTAGATTTTTTATAAATTTTTGAAAAATGATCATGGATTTTGACTAAATCGTTCTATCTCTTATATTAACGAAGTTACAGCCAATTTTAGATTTTTTATAAATTTTTGAAAAATGATCATGGATTTTGACTAGAATCGTTCTATCTCTTATATTAACGAAGTTACAGCCAATTTTAGATTTTTTATAAATTTTTGAAAAATGATCATGGATTTTGACTAGAATCGTTCTATCTCTTATATTAACGAAGTTACAGCCAATTTTAGATTTTTTATAAATTTTTGAAAAATGATCATGGATTTTAACTAGAATCGTTCTATCTCTTATATTAACGAAGTTACAGCCAATTTTAGATTTTTTATAAATTTTTGAAAAATGATCATGGATTTTGACTAGAATCGTTCTATCTCTTATATTAACGAAGTTACAGCCAATTTTAGATTTTTTATAAATTTTTGAAAAATGATCATGGATTTTGACTAGAATCGTTCTATCTCTTATATTAACGAAGTTACAGCCAATTTTAGATTTTTTATAAATTTTTGAAAAATGATCATGGATTTTAACTAGAATCGTTCTATCTCTTATATTAACGAAGTTACAGCCAATTTTAGATTTTTTATAAATTTTTGAAAAATGATCATGGATTTTAACTAGAATCGTTCTATCTCTTATATTAACGAAGTTACAGCCAATTTTAGATTTTTTATAAATTTTTGAAAAATGATCATGGATTTTAACTAGAATCGTTCTATCTCTTATATTAACGAAGTTACAGCCAATTTTAGATTTTTTATAAATTTTTGAAAAATGATCATGGATTTTGACTAGAATCGTTCTATCTCTTATATTAACGAAGTTACAGCCAATTTTAGATTTTTTATAAATTTTTGAAAAATGATCATGGATTTTGACTAGAATCGTTCTATCTCTTATATTAACGAAGTTACAGCCAATTTTAGATTTTTTATAAATTTTTGAAAAATGATCATGGATTTTGACTAGAATCGTTCTATCTCTTATATTAACGAAGTTACAGCCAATTTTAGATTTTTTATAAATTTTTGAAAAATGATCATGGATTTTGACTAGAATCGTTCTATCTCTTATATTAACGAAGTTACAGCCAATTTTAGATTTTTTATAAATTTTTGAAAAATGATCATGGATTTTGACTAGAATCGTTCTATCTCTTATATTAACGAAGTTACAGCCAATTTTAGATTTTTTATAAATTTTTGAAAAATGATCATGGATTTTGACTAGAATCGTTCTATCTCTTATATTAACGAAGTTACAGCCAATTTTAGATTTTTTATAAATTTTTGAAAAATGATCATGGATTTTGACTAGAATCGTTCTATCTCTTATATTAACGAAGTTACAGCCAATTTTAGATTTTTTATAAATTTTTGAAAAATGATCATGGATTTTGACTAGAATCGTTCTATCTCTTATATTAACGAAGTTACAGCCAATTTTAGATTTTTTATAAATTTTTGAAAAATGATCATGGATTTTAACTAGAATCGTTCTATCTCTTATATTAACGAAGTTACAGCCAATTTTAGATTTTTTATAAATTTTTGAAAAATGATCATGGATTTTAACTAGAATCGTTCTATCTCTTATATTAACGAAGTTACAGCCAATTTTAGATTTTTTATAAATTTTTGAAAAATGATCATGGATTTTGACTAGAATCGTTCTATCTCTTATATTAACGAAGTTACAGCCAATTTTAGATTTTTTATAAATTTTTGAAAAATGATCATGGATTTTGACTAGAATCGTTCTATCTCTTATATTAACGAAGTTACAGCCAATTTTAGATTTTTTATAAATTTTTGAAAAATGATCATGGATTTTAACTAGAATCGTTCTATCTCTTATATTAACGAAGTTACAGCCAATTTTAGATTTTTTATAAATTTTTGAAAAATGATCATGGATTTTAACTAGAATCGTTCTATCTCTTATATTAACGAAGTTACAGCCAATTTTAGATTTTTTATAAATTTTTGAAAAATGATCATGGATTTTGACTAGAATCGTTCTATCTCTTATATTAACGAAGTTACAGCCAATTTTAGATTTTTTATAAATTTTTGAAAAATGATCATGGATTTTGACTAGAATCGTTCTATCTCTTATATTAACGAAGTTACAGCCAATTTTAGATTTTTTATAAATTTTTGAAAAATGATCATGGATTTTGACTAGAATCGTTCTATCTCTTATATTAACGAAGTTACAGCCAATTTTAGATTTTTTATAAATTTTTGAAAAATGATCATGGATTTTGACTAGAATCGTTCTATCTCTTATATTAACGAAGTTACAGCCAATTTTAGATTTTTTATAAATTTTTGAAAAATGATCATGGATTTTGACTAGAATCGTTCTATCTCTTATATTAACGAAGTTACAGCCAATTTTAGATTTTTTATAAATTTTTGAAAAATGATCATGGATTTTGACTAGAATCGTTCTATCTCTTATATTAACGAAGTTACAGCCAATTTTAGATTTTTTATAAATTTTTGAAAAATGATCATGGATTTTAACTAGAATCGTTCTATCTCTTATATTAACGAAGTTACAGCCAATTTTAGATTTTTTATAAATTTTTGAAAAATGATCATGGATTTTAACTAAATCGTTCTATCTCTTATATTAACGAAGTTACAGCCAATTTTAGATTTTTTATAAATTTTTGAAAAATGATCATGGATTTTGACTAGAATCGTTCTATCTCTTATATTAACGAAGTTACAGCCAATTTTAGATTTTTTATAAATTTTTGAAAAATGATCATGGATTTTGACTAGAATCGTTCTATCTCTTATATTAACGAAGTTACAGCCAATTTTAGATTTTTTATAAATTTTTGAAAAATGATCATGGATTTTAACTAAATCGTTCTATCTCTTATATTAACGAAGTTACAGCCAATTTTAGATTTTTTATAAATTTTTGAAAAATGATCATGGATTTTGACTAGAATCGTTCTATCTCTTATATTAACGAAGTTACAGCCAATTTTAGATTTTTTATAAATTTTTGAAAAATGATCATGGATTTTAACTAGAATCGTTCTATCTCTTATATTAACGAAGTTACAGCCAATTTTAGATTTTTTATAAATTTTTGAAAAATGATCATGGATTTTGACTAGAATCGTTCTATCTCTTATATTAACGAAGTTACAGCCAATTTTAGATTTTTTATAAATTTTTGAAAAATGATCATGGATTTTGACTAGAATCGTTCTATCTCTTATATTAACGAAGTTACAGCCAATTTTAGATTTTTTATAAATTTTTGAAAAATGATCATGGATTTTAACTAGAATCGTTCTATCTCTTATATTAACGAAGTTACAGCCAATTTTAGATTTTTTATAAATTTTTGAAAAATGATCATGGATTTTGACTAGAATCGTTCTATCTCTTATATTAACGAAGTTACAGCCAATTTTAGATTTTTTATAAATTTTTGAAAAATGATCATGGATTTTGACTAGAATCGTTCTATCTCTTATATTAACGAAGTTACAGCCAATTTTAGATTTTTTATAAATTTTTGAAAAATGATCATGGATTTTGACTAGAATCGTTCTATCTCTTATATTAACGAAGTTACAGCCAATTTTAGATTTTTTATAAATTTTTGAAAAATGATCATGGATTTTGACTAGAATCGTTCTATCTCTTATATTAACGAAGTTACAGCCAATTTTAGATTTTTTATAAATTTTTGAAAAATGATCATGGATTTTGACTAGAATCGTTCTATCTCTTATATTAACGAAGTTACAGCCAATTTTAGATTTTTTATAAATTTTTGAAAAATGATCATGGATTTTGACTAGAATCGTTCTATCTCTTATATTAACGAAGTTACAGCCAATTTTAGATTTTTTATAAATTTTTGAAAAATGATCATGGATTTTAACTAAATCGTTCTATCTCTTATATTAACGAAGTTACAGCCAATTTTAGATTTTTTATAAATTTTTGAAAAATGATCATGGATTTTGACTAGAATCGTTCTATCTCTTATATTAACGAAGTTACAGCCAATTTTAGATTTTTTATAAATTTTTGAAAAATGATCATGGATTTTGACTAGAATCGTTCTATCTCTTATATTAACGAAGTTACAGCCAATTTTAGATTTTTTATAAATTTTTGAAAAATGATCATGGATTTTGACTAGAATCGTTCTATCTCTTATATTAACGAAGTTACAGCCAATTTTAGATTTTTTATAAATTTTTGAAAAATGATCATGGATTTTGACTAGAATCGTTCTATCTCTTATATTAACGAAGTTACAGCCAATTTTAGATTTTTTATAAATTTTTGAAAAATGATCATGGATTTTAACTAGAATCGTTCTATCTCTTATATTAACGAAGTTACAGCCAATTTTAGATTTTTTATAAATTTTTGAAAAATGATCATGGATTTTAACTAAATCGTTCTATCTCTTATATTAACGAAGTTACAGCCAATTTTAGATTTTTTATAAATTTTTGAAAAATGATCATGGATTTTGACTAGAATCGTTCTATCTCTTATATTAACGAAGTTACAGCCAATTTTAGATTTTTTATAAATTTTTGAAAAATGATCATGGATTTTAACTAGAATCGTTCTATCTCTTATATTAACGAAGTTACAGCCAATTTTAGATTTTTTATAAATTTTTGAAAAATGATCATGGATTTTGACTAGAATCGTTCTATCTCTTATATTAACGAAGTTACAGCCAATTTTAGATTTTTTATAAATTTTTGAAAAATGATCATGGATTTTGACTAGAATCGTTCTATCTCTTATATTAACGAAGTTACAGCCAATTTTAGATTTTTTATAAATTTTTGAAAAATGATCATGGATTTTGACTAGAATCGTTCTATCTCTTATATTAACGAAGTTACAGCCAATTTTAGATTTTTTATAAATTTTTGAAAAATGATCATGGATTTTAACTAAAATCGTTCTATCTCTTATATTAACGAAGTTACAGCCAATTTTAGATTTTTTATAAATTTTTGAAAAATGATCATGGATTTTGACTAGAATCGTTCTATCTCTTATATTAACGAAGTTACAGCCAATTTTAGATTTTTTATAAATTTTTGAAAAATGATCATGGATTTTGACTAGAATCGTTCTATCTCTTATATTAACGAAGTTACAGCCAATTTTAGATTTTTTATAAATTTTTGAAAAATGATCATGGATTTTGACTAGAATCGTTCTATCTCTTATATTAACGAAGTTACAGCCAATTTTAGATTTTTTATAAATTTTTGAAAAATGATCATGGATTTTGACTAGAATCGTTCTATCTCTTATATTAACGAAGTTACAGCCAATTTTAGATTTTTTATAAATTTTTGAAAAATGATCATGGATTTTAACTAAATCGTTCTATCTTTATATAACGAAGTTACAGCCAATTTTAGATTTTTATAAATTTTTGAAAAATGATCATGGATTTTAACTAGAATCGTTCTATCTCTTATATTAACGAAGTTACAGCCAATTTTAGATTTTTTATAAATTTTTGAAAAATGATCATGGATTTTGACTAGAATCGTTCTATCTCTTATATTAACGAAGTTACAGCCAATTTTAGATTTTTTATAAATTTTTGAAAAATGATCATGGATTTTGACTAGAATCGTTCTATCTCTTATATTAACGAAGTTACAGCCAATTTTAGATTTTTTATAAATTTTTGAAAAATGATCATGGATTTTGACTAGAATCGTTCTATCTCTTATATTAACGAAGTTACAGCCAATTTTAGATTTTTTATAAATTTTTGAAAAATGATCATGGATTTTGACTAGAATCGTTCTATCTCTTATATTAACGAAGTTACAGCCAATTTTAGATTTTTATAAATTTTTGAAAAATGATCATGGATTTTAACTAGAATCGTTCTATCTCTTATATTAACGAAGTTACAGCCAATTTTAGATTTTTTATAAATTTTTGAAAAATGATCATGGATTTTGACTAGAATCGTTCTATCTCTTATATTACGAAGTTACAGCCAATTTTAGATTTTTTATAAATTTTTGAAAAATGATCATGGATTTTGACTAGAATCGTTCTATCTCTTATATTAACGAAGTTACAGCCAATTTTAGATTTTTTATAAATTTTTGAAAAATGATCATGGATTTTGACTAGAATCGTTCTATCTCTTATATTAACGAAGTTACAGCCAATTTTAGATTTTTATAAATTTTTGAAAAATGATCATGGATTTTAACTAAAATCGTTCTATCTTTTATATAACGAAGTTACAGCCAATTTTAGATTTTTTATAAATTTTTGAAAATGATCATGGATTTTGACTAAATCGTTCTATCTCTTATATTAACGAAGTTACAGCCAATTTTAGATTTTTTATAAATTTTTGAAAAATGATCATGGATTTTGACTAGAATCGTTCTATCTCTTATATTAACGAAGTTACAGCCAATTTTAGATTTTTTATAAATTTTTGAAAAATGATCATGGATTTTGACTAGAATCGTTCTATCTCTTATATTAACGAAGTTACAGCCAATTTTAGATTTTTTATAATTTTTGAAAAATGATCATGGATTTTGACTAGAATCGTTCTATCTCTTATATTAACGAAGTTACAGCCAATTTTAGATTTTTTATAAATTTTGAAAAATGATCATGGATTTTAACTAAAATCGTTCTATCTTATATTAACGAAGTTACAGCCAATTTTAGATTTTTTATAAATTTTTTAAAAATGATCATGGATTTTGACTAGAATCGTTCTATCTCTTATATTACGAAGTTACAGCCAATTTTAGATTTTTATAAATTTTTTGAAAAATGATCATGGATTTTGACTAGAATCGTTCTATCTCTTATATTAACGAAGTTACAGCCAATTTTAGATTTTTATAAATTTTTGAAAAATGATCATGGATTTTGACTAGAATCGTTCTATCTCTTATATTAACGAAGTTACAGCCAATTTTAGATTTTTTATAATTTTTTAATGATAGTGGATTTTGACTAGAATCGTTCTTTTTCTTATGTTAACGAATTTAAAGGTTTATAGCAGCCAAGATCATTAGGTAAAGTGTCCATTGCATAAAATTTTTAATGCACTTTTTGATTTGTAAAATTTCTTTCGAGATCTGAACCGAAAACAATGTTTGTGCAGCAAAGCGCAATTTGTAAAAGCTACAGCCAATTTTGGATTTTTTTTTTTAAATTTGAAAGTATAACAGAATCCATCAATAGATTCCTCTATATTTTATTATTACAACCATTCTATATTTGTTTTACAAATTTGCAAAATGATCATGTGTTTGACTGGAATCTTCATAGTCAATTGGATTTTTTCATAAAAATTTGAAGAATGATCATGATTCACGATAGAATAGTTCTGTTCTCTTAATTAAGTTACCAAAAAAATTATTTATCGTGTTTAAAAATCATGTATCTCTTAATTCTTTTAACAGTAATTTCTCAATTCTGGTAAGTTCTTTCATATATCTCATGAAATAAACATTAAATCTCTTAATGATTTCTGTTTGCTTTTTGTCAATTACTCACACATCGTATAAACACACATTTGTTATCACATGAATACAGAACATATGAAAAAAGTATTAATTTCTGAAAAGTTCAAAACATTTATTTCATTTAAGTGCAAATTATTATTTCTGTGTTATCTGGGGTTACAAACACGTGCTGTGGTGGATGTTTAGTGATTGCCTTGGCTGGGTGATCAGGATAACTGTATATCTCATAATTTTATAAAGTTTTGAAATAAAAGGATTAATGATTAAAAAAATGTAGTTTCAGGTCGAGATTTTTTGGGTTTAACAAATATTAAATATGAGAAAATTTTCCATTTTTGATAAAAAAATAAAACAGCAGTCTTTGTTCAACTTCTAATTGTATTTGTATATGTGATTTATTTGTGTCAT
>PYHX02000304.1:0-99975 GCA_004302925.2 Cochliomyia hominivorax | reverse complement strand
TGTTTTACTCATATGCGTTGATTTACATTGTTATGTATTTATAGAAACAACATTACATTTAAAATTTAAAAAAGGTTTTGATTTTGAAAAAATTTTACTTTTTTAACAATTTTCTTTATGTTGGTACAGTTTAAAACCGAATTACCTATTTATATCCAAAGCTGTTTTACTCATAGCGTCGATTTACATTGTTGTATATTTTAGAATCAACATTACATTTAAAACTAAAAAAATTTTGGATTTGAAAAATTTTTAGTTTTGTAATTTTAGAAACATTACATTTAAAATTATCAAAGGTGTTAATTTTTGAAAAAATTGTACTTTTTAAAAATTTTCTTTATGTTTGGTGCAGTTTAAAATCAAATTAAAAATTTTCGAAACAGGTATTACTCATTTGCGTTGATTTACATTGTATTTTTAGAAAAAACATTACATTTAAAATTTAACAGAGGTTCTGATTTTTTAAAAATTGTACTTTTTAACATTTTTTCTATGTCTGGTGCAATTTAAAATCGAATTACCAATTTCGAAAGCTGTATCACTCATGTGCGTAGATTTACATTATTATGTATTTTTAGAAACAAAATTACATTTCAAATTTTAAAATTTTTTGGATTTTCAAAATTGTTCTTTTTTACAATTTTCCTATTTTTGTACAGTTTCAAAATAAAATTAAATATTACTTCGAATGATGTATCCCTCATATGCGTTGATTTACATTGTTATGTATTTTATAGAAAACAACATTACATTTAAAATTTAAAAAAGGTTTTGATTTTGAAAAAATTTTACTTTTTAACAATTTCTTTATGTCTGGTACAGTTTAAAACCGAATTACCTATTTATTTCCAAAGCTGTTCTACTCATATGCGTCGATTTAACATTGCTGTATATTATTTAGAATCAACATTACATTTAAAATTTAAAAAAAATTTTTTGATTTTGAAAAATTTTAGTTTTGTATATTTAGAAACATTACATTTAAAATTTAAAAAAGGTTTTGATTTTGAAAAATTTTACTTTTTAACAATTTTCTTTATGTCTGGTACAGTTTAAAACGAATTACCTATTATTTCCAAAGCTGTTTACTCATATGCGTCGATTTACATTGTTGTATATATTTTAGAATCAAATTTACATTAAATTTAAAAAAAAAATTTTTGATTTGAAAAATTTAGTTTGTATATTTAGAAACATTACATTTTAAAATTTATCAAAGGTTTTAATTTTTGAAAAATTGTACTTTTTAAAAATTTTCTTTATGTGCAGTTTAAAATCAAATTAAACAATTTTTTCGAAAGCCGTATTACTCATTTGCGTTGATTTACATTGTATTTTTAGAAAAAAACATTACATTTTAAAATTAAACAAAGGTTCTGATTTTTTAAAAATTGTACTTTTTAACAATTTTTCTTTATGTCTGGTGCAATTTAAAATCGAATTACCCATTATTATTACCATTAGCCGTATTACTCATTTGCGTTGATTTACATGTATTTTTAGAAAAAAACATTACATTTAAAATTTAACAAAGGTTCTGGATTTTGAAAATTGTACTTTTTAACAATTTTTTTCTATGTCTGGTGCAATTTAAAATCGAATTACCCATTTTTTCGAAAGCTGTGTCACTCATAGGGTTTATTTACATTGTTATGTATTTTTAGAAACAACATTGCATTTCAAATTTAACAAAAACTTTTACTTTTTAAAACTTTTCTTCATGTTTGGTACAGTTTAAAAATCGAATTACCTATTTTTCGAAAGCTGTATCACTCATGTGCGTAGATTTACATTGTTATTTATTTTTTAGAACACAAAATTACATTTCAAATTTAAAATTTTTTGGATTTTCAAAATTGTTCTTTTTTACAATTTTCTCTATTTTTGGTGCAGTTCAAAACAAAATTAAATATTATTTCGAATGATATATCCCTCATATGCGTTGATTAAAATTGTTATGTATTTTTAGAAACAACATTACATTTAACATTTAACAAAGGTTTTGATTTTGAAAAATTTTACTTTTTTAACAATTTTCTTTATGTCTGGTACAGTTTAAAACCGAATTACCTATTTATTTCCAAGCTGTTTTACTCATATGCGTCGATTTACATTGTTGTATATATTTAGAATCAACATTACATTTAAAATTTAAAAAAAAATTTTGATTTTGAAAAATTTTAGTTTTTGTATATTTAGAAACATTACATTTAAAATTTATCAAAGGTTTTAATTTTGAAAAATTGTACTTTAAAAATTTTCTTTATGTGCAGTTTAAAATCAAATTAAACAATTTTTCGAAAGCCCCGTCATGTATTACTCATTTGCGGTTGATTTACATTGTATTTTTTAGAAAAAAACATTACATTTAAAATTTAACAAAGGTCTGATTTTGAAAATTGTACTTTTTAACAATTTTTCTATGTCTGGTGCAATTTAAAATCGAATTACCCATTTTTCGAAAACTGTGTCACTCATATGGGGTTATTTACATTGTTATGTATTTTTTAGAAAACAACATTGCATTTCAAATTTAACAAAAACTTTTACTTTTTAAAACTTTCTTCATGTTCGGTACAGTTTAAAATCGAATTACCTATTTTCGAAAGCCGTATCACTCATATGCGTAGGATTTACATTGTTATGTATTTTTAGAAACAAAATTACATTTCAAATTTTTAAAATTTTTGGATTTTTCAAAATTGTTCTTTTTACAATTTTTCTCTATTTTTGGTGTGCAGTTCAAAACAAAATTAAATATTTATTTCGAATGATATATCCCTCATATGAGTTGATTAACATTGTTATGTATTTTTAGAAACAACATTACATTTAACATTTAACAAAGGTTTTGATTTTTGAAAATTTTACTTTTTAACAATTTTCTCTATGTTTGGTGCAATTTAAAATCGAATTACAGATTTTTTCGAAAGCTATATCACTCATATGCGTTTATTTACATTGTTATGTATTTTTAGTAAGAACATTACATTTAAAATTTAACAAGATTTTGAAAAATTTTACTTTTTAACACTTTTCTTTATGTTTGGTGCAGTTTAAAATTGAATTACCTATTAAATATTATTTCGAATGATATATCCCTCATATGAGTTGATTAACATTGTTATGTATTTTTAGAAACAACATTACATTTAACATTTAACAAAGGTTTTGATTTGAAAAATTTTACTTTTTAACAATTTTCTCTATGTTTGGTGCAATTTAAAATCGAATTACAGATTTTTCGAAAGCTGTATCACTCATATGCATTGATTTACGTTGTCATCAATTTTTAGAAAGAAGATTACATTTCAAATTTTAATTTTTTTTGGATTTTGAAAAATTTTACTTTTTAACAATTTTCTTTATGTCTGGTACAGTTTAAAACCGAATTACCTATTTATTTCCAAAGCTGTTTTACTCATATGCGTCAATTTACATTGTTGTATATATTTAGAATCAACATTACATTTAAAATTTAAAAAAAATTTTTGATTTTGAAAAATTTTAGTTTTGTATATTTAGAAACATTACATTTAAAATTTATCAAAGGTTTTAATTTTGAAAAATTGTACTTTTAAAAATTTTCTTTATGGTGCAGTTTAAAATCAAATTAAACAATTTTTCGAAAGCCGTATTACTCATTTGCCGTTGATTTACATTGTATTTTTAGAAAAAACATTACATTTAAAATTTAACAAAGGTTCTGATTTTTGAAAATTGTACTTTTTAACAATTTTTTCTATGTCTGATGCAATTTAAAATCGAATTACCCATTTTTTCGAAAGCTGTGTAACTCATATGGGTTTATATACATTGTTATGTATTTTTAGAAACAACATTGCATTTCAAATTTAACAAAAACTTTTACTTTTTAAAACTTTTCTTCATGTTTGGAACAGTTTAAATCGAATTACCTATTTTTTCGAAAGCTGTATCACTCATGTGCGTAGATTTACATTGTTATGTATTTTTAGAAACAATTTCATTTCAAATTTTAAATTTTTTTGGATTTTTCAAAATTGTTCTTTTTTACAATTTTCTCTATTTTTTGTACAGTTCAAAATAAAATTAAATATTACTTCGAATGATGTATCCCTCATATGCGTTGATTTACATTGTTATGTATTTATAGAAACAACATTACATTTAAAATTAAAAAAAGGTTTTGATTTTGAAAAATTTTACTTTTTAACAATTTTCTTTATGTCTGGTACAGTTTAAAACCGAATTACCTATTTATTTCCAAAGCTGTTCTACTCATATGCGTCGATTTACATTGTTGTATATATTTAGAATCAACATTACATTTAAAATTTAAAAAATTTTTTTGATTTTGAAAAATTTTAGTTTTGTATATTTAGAAACATTACATTTAAAATTTAAAAAAGGTTTTGATTTTGAAAAATTTTACTTTTTAACAATTTTCTTTATGTCTGGTACAGTTTAAAACCGAATTACCTATTTATTTCCAAAGCTGTTTTACTCATATGCGTCGATTTACATTGTTGTATATATTTAGAATCAACATTACATTTAAAATTTAAAAAAAATTTTTGATTTTGAAAAATTTTAGTTTTGTATATTTAGAAACATTACATTTAAAATTTATCAAAGGTTTTAATTTTGAAAAATTGTACTTTTAAAAATTTTCTTTATGGTGCAGTTTAAAATCAAATTAAACAATTTTTCGAAAGCCGTATTACTCATTTGCGTTGATTTACATTGTATTTTTAGAAAAAAAAACATTACATTTAAAATTTAACAAAGGTTCTGATTTTTGAAAATTGTACTTTTTAACAATTTTTTCTATGTCTGGTGCAATTTAAAATCGAATTACCCATTTTTTCGAAAAGCTGTGTCACTCATATGGGTTTATTTACATTGTTATGTATTTTTAGAAACAACATTGCATTTCAAATTTAACAAAAACTTTTACTTTTTAAAACTTTTCTTCATGTTTGGTACAGTTTAAAATCGAATTACCTATTTTTTCGAAAGCTGTATCACTCATGTGCGTAGATTTACATTGTTGTTTATTTTTAGAAACAAAATTACATTTCAAATTTTAAAATTTTTTGGATTTTTCAAAATTGTTCTTTTTTACAATTTTCTCTATTTTTGGTGCAGTTCAAAACAAAATTAAATATTATTTCGAATGATATATCCCTCATATGCGTTGATTAAAATTGTTATGTATTTTTAGAAACAACATACATTTAACATTTAACAAAGGTTTTGATTTTGAAAAATTTTACTTTTTAACAATTTTCTTTATGTCTGGTACAGTTTAAAACCGAATTACCTATTTATTTCCAAAGCTGTTTTACTCATATGCGTCAATTTACATTGTTGTATATATTTAGAATCAACATTACATTTAAAATTTAAAAAAAAATTTTTGATTTTGAAAAATTTTAGTTTTGTATATTTAGAAACATTACATTTAAAATTTATCAAAGGTTTTAATTTTGAAAAATTGTACTTTTAAAAATTTTCTTTATGTCTGGTACAGTTTAAAACCGAATTACCTATTTATTTCCAAAGCTGTTTTACTCATATGCGTCGATTTACATTGTTGTATATATTTAGAATCAACATTACATTTAAAATTTAAAAAAAAAATTTTTGATTTTGAAAAATTTTAGTTTTGTATATTTAGAAACATTACATTTAAAATTTATCAAAGGTTTTAATTTTGAAAAATTGTACTTTTAAAAATTTTCTTTATGGTGCAGTTTAAAATCAAATTAAACAATTTTTCGAAAGCCGTATTACTCATTTGCGTTGATTTACATTGTATTTTTAGAAAAAACATTACATTTAAAATTTAACAAAGGTTCTGATTTTTTAAAATTGTACTTTTTAACAATTTTTTCTATGTCTGGTGCAATTTAAAATCGAATTACCCATTTTTTCGAAAGCTGTGTAGCTCATATGGGTTTATTTACATTGTTATGTATTTTTAGAAACAACATTGCATTTCAAATTTAACAAAAACTTTACTTTTTAAAACTTTTCTTCATGTTTGGAACAGCTTAAATCGAATTACCTATTTTTTCGAATGCTGTATCACTCATGTGCGTAGATTTACATTGTTATGTATTTTTAGAAACAATTTCATTTCAAATTTTAAATTTTTTTGGATTTTTCAAAATTGTTCTTTTTTACAATTTTCTCTATTTTTTGTACAGTTCAAAATAAAATTAAATATTACTTCGAATGATGTATCCCTCATATGCGTTGATTTACATTGTTATGTATTTATAGAAACAACATTACATTTAAAATTAAAAAAAGGTTTTGATTTTGAAAAATTTTACTTTTTAACAATTTTCTTTATGTCTGGTACAGTTTAAAACCGAATTACCTATTTATTTCCAAAGCTGTTCTACTCATATGCGTCGATTTACATTGTTGTATATATTTAGAATCAACATTACATTTAAAATTTAAAAAAATTTTTTTGATTTTGAAAATTTTAGTTTTGTATATTTAGAAACATTACATTTAAAATTTAACAAAGGTTCTGATTTTTGAAAATTGTACTTTTTAACAATTTTTTCTATGTCTGGTGCAATTTAAAATCGAATTACCCATTTTTTTCGAAAGCTGTGTCACTCATATTGGTTTATTTACATTGTTATGTATTTTAGAAACAACATTGCATTTCAAATTTAACAAAAACTTTTACTTTTTAAAACTTTTCTTCATGTTTGGTACAGTTTAAAATCGAATTACCTATTTTTTCGAAAGCTGTATCACCCATGTGCGTAGATTTACATTGTTATTTATTTTTAGAAACAAAATTACATTTCAAATTTTAAAATTTTTGGATTTTTCAAAATTGTTCTTTTTTACAATTTTCTCTATTTTTGGTGCAGTTCAAAACAAAATTAAATATTATTTCGAATGATATATCCCTCATATGCGTTGATTAAAATTGTTATGTATTTTTAGAAACAACATTACATTTAACATTTAACAAAGGTTTTGATTTTGAAAAATTTTACTTTTAACAATTTTCTTTATGTCTGGTACAGTTTAAAACCGAATTACCTATTTATTTCCAAAGCTGTTTTACTCATATGAGTCGATTTACATTGTTGTATATATTTAGAATCAACATTACATTTAAAATTTAAAAAAATTTTTGATTTTGAAAAATTTTAGTTTTGTATATTTAGAAACATTACATTTAAAATTTATCAAAGGTTTTAATTTTGAAAAATTGTACTTTTAAAAATTTTCTTTATGGTGCAGTTTAAAATCAAATTAAACAATTTTTCGAAAGCCGTATTACTCATTTGCGTTGATTTACATTGTATTTTTAGAAAAAACATTACATTTAAAATTTAACAAAGGTTCTGATTTTTGAAAATTGTACTTTTTAACAATTTTTTCTATGTCTGGTGCAATTTAAAATCGAATTACCCATTTTTTCGAAAGCTGTGTAACTCATATGGGTTTATTTACATTGTTATGTATTTTTAGAAACAACATTGCATTTCAAATTTAACAAAAACTTTTACTTTTTAAAACTTTTCTTCATGTTTGGAACAGTTTAAATCGAATTACCTATTTTTTCGAAAGCTGTATCACTCATGTGCGTAGATTTACATTGTTATGTATTTTTAGAAACAATTTCATTTCAAATTTTAAATTTTTTTGGATTTTTCAAAATTGTTCTTTTTTACAATTTTCTCTATTTTTGTACAGTTCAAGATAAAATTAAATATTACTTCGAATGATGTATCCCTCATATGCGTTGATTTACATTGTTATGTATTTATAGAAACAACATTACATTTAAAATTTAAAAAAGGTTTTGATTTTGAAAAATTTTACTTTTTAACAATTTTCTTTATGTCTGGTACAGTTTAAAACCGAATTACCTATTTATTTCCAAAGCTGTTCTACTCATATGCGTCGATTTACATTGTTGTATATATTTAGAATCAACATTACATTTAAAATTTAAAAAAAAATTTTTGATTTTGAAAAATTTTAGTTTTGTATATTTAGAAACATTACATTTAAAATTTATCAAAGGTTTTAATTTTGAAAAATTGTACTTTTAAAAATTTTCTTTATGGTGCAGTTTAAAATCAAATTAAAAAATTTTTCGAAAGCCGTATTACTCATTTGCGTTGATTTACATTGTATTTTAAAAAAAAAAAACATTACATTTAAAATTTAACAAAGGTTCTGATTTTTGAAAAATTGTACTTTTTAACAATTTTTTCTATGTCTGGTGCAATTTAAAATCGAATTACCCATTTTTTCGAAAGCTGTGTCACTCATATGGGTTTATTTACATTGTTATGTATTTTTAGAAACAACATTGCATTTCAAATTTAACAAAAACTTTTACTTTTTAAAACTTTTCTTCATGTTTGGTACAGTTTAAAATCGAATTACCTATTTTTTCGAAAGCTGTATCACTCATGTGCGTAGATTTACATTGTTATTTATTTTTAGAAACAAAATTACATTTCAAATTTTAAAATTTTTTGGATTTTTCAAAATTGTTCTTTTTTACAATTTTCTCTATTTTTGGTGCAGTTCAAAACAAAATTAAATATTATTTCGAATGATATATCCCTCATATGCGTTGATTAAAATTGTTATGTATTTTTAGAAACAACATTACATTTAACATTTAACAAAGGTTTTGATTTTGAAAAATTTTACTTTTTAACAATTTTCTTTATGTCTGGTACAGTTTAAAACCGAATTACCTATTTATTTCCAAAGCTGTTTTACTCATATGCGTCGATTTACATTGTTGTATATATTTAGAATCAACATTACATTTAAAATTTAAAAAAAATTTTTGATTTTGAAAAATTTTAGTTTTGTATATTTAGAAACATTACATTTAAAATTTATCAAAGGTTTTAATTTTGAAAAATTGTACTTTTAAAAATTTTCTTTATGGTGCAGTTTAAAATCAAATTAAACAATTTTTCGAAAGCCGTATTACTCATTTGCGTTGATTTACATTGTATTTTTAGAAAAAACATTACATTTAAAATTTAACAAAGGTTCTGATTTTTGAAAATTGTACTTTTTAACAATTTTTTCTATGTCTGGTGCAATTTAAAATCGAATTACCCATTTTTTCGAAAACTGTGTCACTCATATGGGTTTATTTACATTGTTATGTATTTTTAGAAACAACATTGCATTTCAAATTTAACAAAAACTTTTACTTTTTCAAACTTTTCTTCATGTTCGGTACAGTTTAAAATCGAATTACCTATTTTTCGAAAGCCGTATCACTCATATGCGTAGATTTACATTGTTATGTATTTTTAGAAACAAAATTACATTTCAAATTTTAAAATTTTTTGGATTTTTCAAAATTGTTCTTTTTTACAATTTTCTCTATTTTTGGTGCAGTTCAAAACAAAATTAAATATTATTTCGAATGATATATCCCTCATATGAGTTGATTAACATTGTTATGTATTTTTAGAAACAACATTACATTTAACATTTAACAAAGGTTTTGATTTTGAAAAATTTTACTTTTTAACAATTTTCTCTATGTTTGGTGCAATTTAAAATCGAATTACAGATTTTTTCGAAAGCTATATCACTCATATGCGTTTATTTACATTGTTATGTACTTTTAGTAAGAACATTACATTTAAAATTTAACAAGATTTTGAAAAATTTTACTTTTTAACACTTTCCTTTATGTTTGGTGCAGTTTAAAATTGAATTACCCATTTTTTCGAAAGCTGTATCACTCATATGCATTGATTTACGTTGTCATCAATTTTTAGAAAGAAGATTACATTTCAAATTTTAATTTTTTTTGGATTTTGAAAAATTGTAATTTTTAACAATTTTCTTTATTTTTGGTGTAGTTAAAACTAAAAAAATAGTTTTTCGAAAGCTATATCACTCATATGCGTTTATTTACATTGTTATGTATTTTTAGAACATATTTGCATTTCAAATTTAACAAAATCTTTTACTTTTTAAAACTTTTCTTTATGTTTGGTACAGTTTAAAATCGAATTACCTATTTTTTCGAAAACTCATATGGGTTGATTTACGTTGTAATGTATTTTTAGAAACAAGGTTACATTTCAAATTTTAAAATTTTTTTGAATTTGAAAAATTGTACTTTTTAACAATTTTCTTCATGTCTGATGCAATTTAAAATCGAATTACCAATTTATTTCCAAAGCTGTTCTACTCATATGCGTCGATTTACATTGTTGTATATATTTAGAATCAACATTACATTTAAAATTTAAAAAAAATTTTTTGATTTTGAAAAATTTTAGTTTTGTATATTTAGAAACATTACATTTAAAATTTAAAAAAGGTTTTGATTTTGAAAAATTTTACTTTTTAACAATTTTCTTTATGTCTGGTACAGTTTAAAACCGAATTACCTATTTATTTCCAAAGCTGTTTTACTCATATGCGTCGATTTACATTGTTGTATATATTTAGAATCAACATTACATTTAAAATTTAAAAAAAATTTTTGATTTTGAAAAATTTTAGTTTTGTATATTTAGAAACATTACATTTAAAATTTATCAAAGGTTTTAATTTTGAAAAATTGTACTTTTAAAAATTTTCTTTATGGTGCAGTTTAAAATCAAATTAAACAATTTTTCGAAAGCCGTATTACTCATTTGCGTTGATTTACATTGTATTTTTAGAAAAAACATTACATTTAAAATTTAACAAAGGTTCTGATTTTTGAAAATTGTACTTTTTAACAATTTTTTCTATGTCTGGTGCAATTTAAAATCGAATTACCCATTTTTTCGAAAGCTGTGTCACTCATATTATGGGTTTATTTACATTGTTATGTATTTTTAGAAAAAACATTGCATTTCAAATTTAACAAAAACTTTTACTTTTTAAAACTTTTCTTCATGTTTGGAACAGTTTAAAATCGAATTACCTATTTTTTCGAAAGCTGTATCACTCATGTGCGTAGATTTACATTGTTATGTATTTTTAGAAACAACATTAAATTTAAAATTAACAAAGGTTTTGATTTTAAAAAATTTTACTTTTTAAAATTTTCCTTATGTTTGGTGTAGTTTAAAATTAAATATTACTTCGAATGATATATCCCTCATATGCGTTGATTAACATTGTTATGTATTTTTAGAAACAACATTACATTTAACATTTAACAAAGGTTTTGATTTTGAAAAATTTTACTTTTTAACAATTTTCTTTATGTCTGGTACAGTTTAAAACCGAATTACCTATTTATTTCCAAAGCTGTTTTACTCATATGCGTCGATTTACATTGTTGTATATATTTAGAATCAACATTACATTTAAAATTTAAAAAAAAATTTTGATTTTGAAAAATTTTAGTTTTGTATATTTAGAAACATTACATTTAAAATTTATCAAAGGTTTTAATTTTGAAAAATTGTACTTTTAAAAATTTTCTTTATGGTGCAGTTTAAAATCAAATTAAAAAATTTTTCGAAAGCCGTATTACTCATTTGCGTTGATTTACATTGTATTTTTTAACAAAGGTTTTGATTTTTGAAAATTGTACTTTTTAACAATTTTTTCTATGTCTGGTGCAATTTAAAATCGAATTACCCATTTTTTCGAAAGCTGTGTCACTCATATTAGTTTATTTACATTGTTATGTATTTTTAGAAACAACATTGCATTTCAAATTTAACAAAAACTTTTACTTTTTAAAACTTTTCTTCATGTTTGGTACAGTTTAAAATCGAATTACCCATTTTTTCGTAAGCTATATCACTCATATGCGTTGATTTACATTGTTATGCATTTTTAGAAAGAACATTAAATTTAAAATTTTACAAAGGTTTTGATTTTGAAAAATTTTACTTTTTAAAAATTTTCCTTTTGTTTGGTGCAGTTTAAAATCGAATATATATCTTTTCAAAAATTGCATCACTCATGTCGTTGATTTACATTGTTATGTATTTCTTCAGAAGCAACATTACATATAAAATTTAAAAAAATTTTTGATTTTGAAAATTGTACTTTTTATGTATTGTTGTGTATTTTAGAAACAACACTACATTTAAAATTACAAAAATGATATTGAAAAATTGTTCTTTTTAACAATTTTCTTTATGTTTGGTACAGTTTAAAATCGAATTACACATTTTTCAAAGGCTGTATAACTCATATGCTTTGATTTACATTGTTATGTATTTTTAGAAAATCTTTCAAATTTAAAAAATTTTGGATTTTGAAATTGTACTTTTTAACAATTTTCTCTATGTCTGGTGCAATTGTAATTTTTAACAATTTTCTCTATTTTTGGTTTAGTTAAAACTAAAAAATAGTTTTTCGAAAGCTATATCACTCATATGCGTTTATTTACATTGTTATGTATTTTTAGAACAAATTTGCATTTCAAATTTAACAAAATCTTTTACTTTTTAAAACTTTTCTTTATGTTTGGTACAGTTTAAAATCGAATTACCTATTTTTTCGAAAGCTGTATCACACATGTGGTAGATTTACGTTGTTATGTATTTTTATAACAAGATTACATTTCAAATTCTAAATTTTTTTTGATTTTGCAAAATTTTTCTTTTTTACATTTTAAAAAAAGTTTAAAATCAAATTATATATCTTTTTAAAATCTGCATCACTCATGTCGTTGATTTACATTGTTATGTATTTCTTCAGAAGCAACATTACATTTAAAATTTAAATAAATGTTTAATTTTGAAAATTGTACTTTTTATGTATTGTTGTGTATTTTTAGAAACAACACTACATTTAAAATTAAAAAAATGATATTGAAAAATTGTTCTTTTTAACAATTTTCTTTATGTTTGGTACAGTTTAAAATCGAATTACACATTTTTTCAAAGGCTGTATAACTCATATGCTTTGATTTACATTGTTATGTATTTTTAGAAAATATTTCAAATTTAAAAAATTTTGGATTTTGAAAAATTTTACTATTTAACAATTTTCTCTATGTCTGGTGCAATTTAAAATCGAATTACAGATTTTTTCGAAAGCTATATCACTCATATGCGTTTATTTACATTGTTAAGTATTTTTGGTAAGAACATTACATTTAAAATTTAACAAAGGTTTCGATTTTGAAAAATTTTACTTTTTAACACTTTTCTTTATGTTTGGTGCAGTTTAAAATCGAATTACCCATTTTTTCGAAAGCTGTATCACTCATATGCATTGATTTACGTTGTCATCAATTTTTAGAAACAAAATTACATTTCAAATTTTAATTTTTTTTTGGATTTTTCAAAATTGTTCTTTTTTACAATTTTCTCTTTTTTTGGTGCAGTTCAAAATAAAATTAAAATTATTTCGAGTTATGATATATCCCTTATATGCGTTGATTTACATTGTTATGTATTTCTAGAAACAACATTACATATAACATTTAACAAAGGTTTTGATTTTGAAAAATTTTACTATTTAACAATTTTCTCTATGTTTGGTGCAGTTTAAAATCGAATTACCCATTTTTTCGAAAGCTGTATCACTCATATGCATTGATTACGTTGTCATCAATTTTTAGAAAGAAGATTCAAATTTTAATTTTTTTTTTTGATTTTGAAAAATTGTAATTTTTAACAATTTTCTCTATTTTTGGTGTAGTTAAAACTAAAAAAATATTTGAATTTGAATAATTGAAAATTTATTCGAAAGCTGCAACATTCACATGCCTTGATCTATATGGTTATGTATTTTTAGAAACAATAAAATCGGATTACCTATTTATTAGAAAGCTGCATGACTCATTGCGTTGATTTTCATTGTTATGCATTTTTAGAAACAACATTACATTCAAAATTAAAAAATTTTTTTGATTTTGAAAACATTTACTTTTTAACAATTTTCTCTACGTTTGCTACAGTCTAAAATCGAATTACCTACTTATTCGAAAGCTGCATGACTCATATGCGTTGATTTACATTGTTATGTATTTTTAGAAACAATATTACATTTAAAATATATTTTTTATTTTTAAAAATTGTATTTTTTTATTTTTCTCTTTGTTTGGGGCAGTTTAAAATCAAATTGAAAATTTATTCGAAAGCTGCAACACTCACATGCCTTGATTTACATGGTTATGTATTTTTAGAAACAACATTACATAAAAATTTAACAATTTTATTGATTTTGAAAAAAAATCATTTTTAGCAATGTTCTCCATGTTTGGTGCAATTTAAAATCGGATTACCTATTTATTCGAAAGCTGCATGACTCATTGCGTTGATTTTCATTGTTATGCATTTTTAGAAACAACATTACATTTAAAATTTATTTTTTTTTTATTTTGAAAAAATGTAATTTTCTCTATGTTTGTTGCGGTTTAAAATCGAATTACCTGTTTTTTGGAAGCTGCATCACTCATACACGTTGATTTACATTGATATGTATTTTTAGAAACAACATTACATTTAAAATGTAAAAAAATATTTGATTTTGAAAAATTGTACTTTTTAACAATTTTTTCTACGTTTGGTGCAGTTTAAAATCAAATTAAATATTTTTGCGAAAGCGTTGATTTACATTGTTATGTATTTTTAGAAACAACATAACATTTAAAATTTTACAATTTTTTGATTTTGAAAAAGAAATATATAATAAATATATATTTATATAAAGAAATATATAAATTTTCTCCATGTTTGCTTCGATTTAATAAATTCAAACTACCTATTTTTTCGAAAGCTGTATCACTCATGTGCGTTGATTTACGTTGTTAGTTATTTCTAGAACCAACATTACATTATAATGTAACAAATTTTTGGATTTTGAAAAATTGTACTTTTATCAATTTTCTCTATGTTTGGTACAGTCTAAAATCGAATTACCTACTTATTCGAAAGCAGCATCACTCATATGCGTTGATTTACATTGTTATGTATTTTTAGAAAGAATATTACATTTGAAATATATTTGTTTATTTTTAAAAATTGTATTTTTAGCAATTTTCTCTTTGTTTTGGGCAGTTTAAAATCAAATTGAAAATTTATTCGAAAGCTTCAACACTCGCATGCCTTGATTTACATGGTTATGTATTTTTAGAAACAACATTACATAAAAATTTAGCAATTTTATTGATTTTGAAATAAATTCATTTTTAGCAATGTTCTCCATGTTTGGTGCAATTTAAAATTGGATTACCTATTTATTCGAAAGCTGCATGACTCATTGCGTTGATTTTCATTGTTATGCATTTTTAGAAACAACATACATTTAAAATTTTAAAAAAAAATTTATGATTTTGAAAAAATTTACTTTTTAACAATTTTCTCTATGGTTGTTGCGGTTTAAAATCAAATTACTATTTTTTAGGAAACTGCATCACTCATGCACATTGAGTTACATTGCTATGTATTTTTAGAAACAACATTACATTTAAAATCTAAAAAATATTTGATTTTGAAAAATTGTACTTTTTTACCAATTTTCTCTAAGTTTGGTGCAGTTTAAAATCAAATGAAATATTTTTTCGAAAGCTGCATCACTCATGTGCGTTGATATACATTTGGGGCAGTTTAAAATCAAGTTGGATATTTATTCGAAAGCTGCATCACTTATATGCTTCAACTTCCATGCTTATGTATATTTAGAAACAACATTATATATAGAATTTGTCATTTTTTATTTTGAAAAAAAAAAAAAATCAATTTTTAACAATTTTATTCCATGTTTGATGCAGTTTAAAATCGAATTCCCTATTTTTTTCGAAAGCTGTATCATCCATGTGCGTTGATTTACATTGTTATGTATTTTTAGAAACAACATTACATTTAAAATTTAAAATTTTTTTCATTTTGAAAAATTGTACTTTTAACAATTTTCTCTATGTTTGGTGCAGTTTAAAATCAAATGAAATATTTTTTCGGAAGCTGTATCACTCATTTGCGTTGATATACATTTGGGACAGTTTAAAATCAAATTAAATATTTTTGCGAAAGCTATATCACTCATATGCGTTGATTTACATTGCTATGTATTTTTAGAAACAACATTACATTTAAAATTTAAAAAATATTTGATTTTAAAAAGTTGTACTTTTTAACAATTGTCTCTACGTTTGGTGCAGTTTAAAATCAAATGAAATATTTTTTCGGAAGCTGCATCACTCATGTGCGTTGGTATACATTTGGGACAGTTTAAAATCAAGTTGGATATTTATTCGAAAGCTGCATCACTCATATGCTTCAATTTCTATGGTTATGTATATTTAGAAACAACATTATAAATAGAATTTATCATTTTTTATTTTGAAAAAAATTAATTTTTAACTATTTTATTTTTAACTATTATTATTTAAAATCGAATTACCTATTTTTCGAAAGCTGCACCACTCATGTGCGTTAATATACATTTAAGGCAGTTTAAAATCAAATTGAATATTTATTCGAAAGCTGCTTCACTCATATGCTTCGATTTACATCGTTATGTATATTTAGAAACAACATTACATATAAAATTTATCATTTTTTTATTTTGAAAAAAAAATTAATTTTAACAATTTTATTCCATGTTTGATGCATATTTCTAAATCGAATTGCAGTCTCAAATCGAATTGCCTATTTTTTTCTAAAGCTGCATGACTCATATGCGTTGATTTTCATTGTTTTGCATTTTTAGAAACACCATTACATTTAAAAATTTTTTGATTTTGGAAAAAATGTACTTTTTAACAACTTTCTCTATGGTTGTTGCGGTTTAAAATCAAATGAAATATTTTGTCGAAAGCTATATCACTCATGTGCGTTGATTTACATTGCTATGTATTTTTAGAAACAACATTACATTTAAAATGTAAAAAATATTTGATTTTGAAAAATTGTACTTTTTACCAATTTTCTCTATGTTGGTGCTGTTTAAAATCAAATGAAATATTTTGTCGAAAGCTATATCACTCATGTGCGTTGATTTACATTACTATGTATTTTTAGAGACAACATTACATTTAAAACTTAACAAAGGTTTTGATTTTGAAAAATTGTAATTTTTAACCATTTTCTCTATGTTTGTTGCGGTTTAAAATCGAATTACCTATTTTTTCGGAAGCTGCATTACTCATACACGTTGATTTACATTGCTATGTATTATTAGAAACAACATTACATTTAAAATGTAAAAAATATTTGATTTTAAGAAATTGTACTTTTTAACAATTTTCTCTACGTTTGGTGCAGTTTAAAATCAAATTAAATATTTTTGCGAAAGCGTTGATTTACATTGCGTTGATTTACATTATGTATTTTTAGAAACAACATAACATTTAAAATTAAAAATATTTTGATTTTGAAAAAAAATATATTTTTAAAAATTTTCTCCATGTTTGCTGCGATTTAATAAATTCAAACTACCTATTTTTTCGAAAGCTGTATCACTCATGTGCGTTGATTTACGTTGTTAGTAATTTCTAGTACCAACATTACATTAAAATTTAACAAATTTTTTGATTTTTAAAAATTGTACTTTTAACAATTTTCTATATGTTTGGTACAGGCTAAAATCGAATTACCTACTTAGTCGAAAGCAGCATCACTCATATGCGTTGATTTACATTGTTATGTATTTTTAGAAAGAATATTACATTTGAAATATATTTGTTTATTTTTAAAAATTGTATTTTTAGCAATTTTCTCTTTGTTTTGGGCAGTTTAAAATCAAATTGAAAATTTATTCGAAAGCTTCAACACTCGCATGCCTTGATTTACATGGTTATGTATTTTTAGAAACAACATTACATAAAAATTTAGCAATTTTATTGATTTTGAAATAAATTCATTTTTAGCAATGTTCTCCATGTTTGGTGCAATTTAAAATTGGATTACCTATTTATTCGAAAGCTGCATGACTCATTGCGTTGATTTTCATTGTTATGCATTTTTAGAAACAACATACATTTAAAATTTTAAAAAAAATTTATGATTTTGAAAAAATTTACTTTTTAACAATTTTCTCTATGGTTGTTGCGGTTTAAAATCAAATTACTATTTTTTAGGAAACTGCATCACTCATGCACATTGAGTTACATTGCTATGTATTTTTAGAAACAACATTACATTTAAAATCTAAAAAATATTTGATTTTGAAAAATTGTACTTTTTTACCAATTTTCTCTAAGTTTGGTGCAGTTTAAAATCAAATGAAATATTTTTTCGAAAGCTGCATCACTCATGTGCGTTGATATACATTTGGGGCAGTTTAAAATCAAGTTGGATATTTATTCGAAAGCTGCATCACTTATATGCTTCAACTTCCATGCTTATGTATATTTAGAAACAACATTATATATAGAATTTGTCATTTTTTATTTTGAAAAAAAAAAAAAATCAATTTTTAACAATTTTATTCCATGTTTGATGCAGTTTAAAATCGAATTCCCTATTTTTTTCGAAAGCTGTATCATCCATGTGCGTTGATTTACATTGTTATGTATTTTTAGAAACAACATTACATTTAAAATTTAAAATTTTTTTCATTTTGAAAAATTGTACTTTTAACAATTTTCTCTATGTTTGGTGCAGTTTAAAATCAAATGAAATATTTTTTCGGAAGCTGTATCACTCATTTGCGTTGATATACATTTGGGACAGTTTAAAATCAAATTAAATATTTTTGCGAAAGCTATATCACTCATATGCGTTGATTTACATTGCTATGTATTTTTAGAAACAACATTACATTTAAAATTTAAAAAATATTTGATTTTAAAAAGTTGTACTTTTTAACAATTGTCTCTACGTTTGGTGCAGTTTAAAATCAAATGAAATATTTTTTCGGAAGCTGCATCACTCATGTGCGTTGGTATACATTTGGGACAGTTTAAAATCAAGTTGGATATTTATTCGAAAGCTGCATCACTCATATGCTTCAATTTCTATGGTTATGTATATTTAGAAACAACATTATAAATAGAATTTATCATTTTTTATTTTGAAAAAAATTAATTTTTAACTATTTTATTTTTAACTATTATTATTTAAAATCGAATTACCTATTTTTCGAAAGCTGCACCACTCATGTGCGTTAATATACATTTAAGGCAGTTTAAAATCAAATTGAATATTTATTCGAAAGCTGCTTCACTCATATGCTTCGATTTACATCGTTATGTATATTTAGAAACAACATTACATATAAAATTTATCATTTTTTTATTTTGAAAAAAAAATTAATTTTAACAATTTTATTCCATGTTTGATGCATATTTCTAAATCGAATTGCAGTCTCAAATCGAATTGCCTATTTTTTTCTAAAGCTGCATGACTCATATGCGTTGATTTTCATTGTTTTGCATTTTTAGAAACACCATTACATTTAAAAATTTTTTGATTTTGGAAAAAATGTACTTTTTAACAACTTTCTCTATGGTTGTTGCGGTTTAAAATCAAATGAAATATTTTGTCGAAAGCTATATCACTCATGTGCGTTGATTTACATTGCTATGTATTTTTAGAAACAACATTACATTTAAAATGTAAAAAATATTTGATTTTGAAAAATTGTACTTTTTACCAATTTTCTCTATGTTGGTGCTGTTTAAAATCAAATGAAATATTTTGTCGAAAGCTATATCACTCATGTGCGTTGATTTACATTACTATGTATTTTTAGAGACAACATTACATTTAAAACTTAACAAAGGTTTTGATTTTGAAAAATTGTAATTTTTAACCATTTTCTCTATGTTTGTTGCGGTTTAAAATCGAATTACCTATTTTTTCGGAAGCTGCATTACTCATACACGTTGATTTACATTGCTATGTATTATTAGAAACAACATTACATTTAAAATGTAAAAAATATTTGATTTTAAGAAATTGTACTTTTTAACAATTTTCTCTACGTTTGGTGCAGTTTAAAATCAAATTAAATATTTTTGCGAAAGCGTTGATTTACATTGCGTTGATTTACATTATGTATTTTTAGAAACAACATAACATTTAAAATTAAAAATATTTTGATTTTGAAAAAAAATATATTTTTAAAAATTTTCTCCATGTTTGCTGCGATTTAATAAATTCAAACTACCTATTTTTTCGAAAGCTGTATCACTCATGTGCGTTGATTTACGTTGTTAGTAATTTCTAGTACCAACATTACATTAAAATTTAACAAATTTTTTGATTTTTAAAAATTGTACTTTTAACAATTTTCTATATGTTTGGTACAGGCTAAAATCGAATTACCTACTTAGTCGAAAGCAGCATCACTCATATGCGTTGATTTACATTGTTATGTATTTTTAGAAAGAATATTACATTTGAAATATATTTGTTTATTTTTAAAAATTGTATTTTTAGCAATTTTCTCTTTGTTTTGGGCAGTTTAAAATCAAATTGAAAATTTATTCGAAAGCTTCAACACTCGCATGCCTTGATTTACATGGTTATGTATTTTTAGAAACAACATTACATAAAAATTTAGCAATTTTATTGATTTTGAAATAAATTCATTTTTAGCAATGTTCTCCATGTTTGGTGCAATTTAAAATTGGATTACCTATTTATTCGAAAGCTGCATGACTCATTGCGTTGATTTTCATTGTTATGCATTTTTAGAAACAACATACATTTAAAATTTTAAAAAAAATTTATGATTTTGAAAAAATTTACTTTTTAACAATTTTCTCTATGGTTGTTGCGGTTTAAAATCAAATTACTATTTTTTAGGAAACTGCATCACTCATGCACATTGAGTTACATTGCTATGTATTTTTAGAAACAACATTACATTTAAAATCTAAAAAATATTTGATTTTGAAAAATTGTACTTTTTTACCAATTTTCTCTAAGTTTGGTGCAGTTTAAAATCAAATGAAATATTTTTTCGAAAGCTGCATCACTCATGTGCGTTGATATACATTTGGGGCAGTTTAAAATCAAGTTGGATATTTATTCGAAAGCTGCATCACTTATATGCTTCAACTTCCATGCTTATGTATATTTAGAAACAACATTATATATAGAATTTGTCATTTTTTATTTTGAAAAAAAAAAAAAAATCAATTTTTAACAATTTTATTCCATGTTTGATGCAGTTTAAAATCGAATTCCCTATTTTTTCGAAAGCTGTATCATCCATGTGCGTTGATTTACATTGTTATGTATTTTTAGAAACAACATTACATTTAAAATTTAAAATTTTTTTCATTTTGAAAAATTGTACTTTTAACAATTTTCTCTATGTTTGGTGCAGTTTAAAATCAAATGAAATATTTTTTCGGAAGCTGTATCACTCATTTGCGTTGATATACATTTGGGACAGTTTAAAATCAAATTAAATATTTTTGCGAAAGCTATATCACTCATATGCGTTGATTTACATTGCTATGTATTTTTAGAAACAACATTACATTTAAAATTTAAAAAATATTTGATTTTAAAAAGTTGTACTTTTTAACAATTGTCTCTACGTTTGGTGCAGTTTAAAATCAAATGAAATATTTTTTCGGAAGCTGCATCACTCATGTGCGTTGGTATACATTTGGGACAGTTTAAAATCAAGTTGGATATTTATTCGAAAGCTGCATCACTCATATGCTTCAATTTCTATGGTTATGTATATTTAGAAACAACATTATAAATAGAATTTATCATTTTTTATTTTGAAAAAAAATTAATTTTTAACTATTTTATTCCATGTTTGATGCAGTTTAAAATCGAATTTCCTATTTTTTTCGAAAGCTGTATCACCCATATGCGTTGATTTACATTGCTATGTATTTTTAGAAACAACATTACATTTAAAATTTAACAAATTTTTTGATTTTGAAAAATTGTACTTTTAACAATTTTCTCTATGTTTGGTGCAATTTAAAATCGGATTACCTATTTATTCGAAAGCTGCATGACTCATTGCGTTGATTTTCATTGTTATGCATTTTTAGAAACAACATTAAATTTAAAATTTAAAAAATTTTTTTGATTTTGAAAACATGTACTTTTTAACAATTTTCTCTACGTTTGGTGCATTTTAAAATCAAATGAAATATTTTTTCGAAAGCTTTATCACTCATGTGCGTTGATTTACCTTACTATGTATTTTTAGAGACAACATTACATTTAAAACTTAACAAAGGTTTTGATTTTGAAAAATTGTAATTTTTAACCATTTTTTCTATGTTTGTTGCGGTTTATATTGAATTGCCTATTTTTTTCGAAAGCTGCATGACTCATTGCGTTGATTTTCATTGTTATGCATTTTTAGAAACAACATTACATTTAAAATTACCTACTACAATTTACATGGTTATGTATTTTTAGAAACAACATTACATAAAAATTTAACAATTTTATTGATTTTGAAAAAATTCATTTTAACAATGTTGTCCATGTTTGGTGAATTTAAAATAGGATTACCTATTTATTCGAAAGCTGCATGTCTCATTGCGTTGATTTTCATTGTTATGCATTTTTAGAAACAACATTACAATTAAAACATAAAAAATTTTTTGATTTTGAAAAAATGTACTTTTTAACAATTTTCTCTATGGTTGTTGCGGTGTGTTGATGTACATTTGTGTGTTGATATACATTTGGGGCAGTTTAAAATCAAGTCAAAAGCTGCATCACTTATATGCTTCAATTTCCATGCTTATGTATATTTAGAAACAACATTATATATAATTAATTTGTCATTTTTTATTTTGAAAAAAAAACAAAAAAAAAAAAAAAAAACAATTTAAAACATATATTTTTAAAAATTTTCTCCATGTTTGCTGCGATTTAATAAATTCAAACTACCTATTTTTTCGAAAGCTGTATCACTCATGTGCGTTGATTTACGTTGTTAGTAATTTCTAGAACCAACATTACATTAAAATTTAACAAATTTTTTGATTTTGAAAAATTGTACTTTTAACAATTTTCTCTAAGTTTGGTACAGTTTAAAATCGTATTACCTACTTATTCGGAAGCTGCATCACTCATATGCGTTGATTTACATTGCCATGTATTTTTAGAAACAACATTACATTTAAAATTTAAAAAATATTTGATTTTAAGAAATTGTACTTTTTAACAATTTTCTCTACGTTTGGTGCAGTTTAAAATCAAATTAAATATTTTTGCGAAAGCGTTGATTTACATTGCGTTGATTTACATTGTTATGTATTTTTAGAAACAACATAACATTTAAAATTAAAAATATTTTGATTTTGAAAAAAAATATATTTTTAAAAATTTTCTCCATGTTTGCTGCGATTTAATAAATTCAAACTACCTATTTTTTCGAAAGCTGTATCACTCATGTGCGTTGATTTACGTTGTTAGTAATTTCTAGTACCAACATTACATTAAAATTTAACAAATTTTTTGATTTTTAGAAATTGTACTTTTAACAATTTTATTCCATGTTTGATGCAGTTTAAAATCGAATTTCCTATTTTTTTCGAAAGCTGTATCACCCATATGCGTTGATTTACATTGTTATGTATTTTTAGAAACAACATTACATTTAAAATTTAACAAATTTTTTGATTTTGAAAAATTTAACTTTTAACAATTTTCTCTACGTTTGGTGCAGTTTAAAATCAAATTAAATATTTTTGCGAAAGCTATATCACTCATATGCGTTGATTTACAATGATATGTATTTTTAGAAACAATATAACATTTAAAATTTAACAATTTTTTTTGATTTTGAAAAAAATATATTTTTAAAAATTTTCTTCATGTTGCTGCGATTTAATAAATTCAAACTACCTATTTTTTCGAAAGCTGTATCACTCATATGCGTTGATTTACGTTGTTAGTAATTTCTAGAATCAACATTACATTAAAATTTAACAAATTTTTTGATTTTGAAAAATTGTACTTTTAACAATTTTCTCTATGTTTGGTACAGTCTAAAATCGAATTACCTACTTATTCGAAAGCTGCATCACTCACTTGCGTCGATTTACATTGTTATGTATTTTTAGAAACAATATTACATTTAAAATTTAATTTTTGTTTATTTTTAAAAATTGTATTTTTAGCAATTTTCTCTACGTTTGGTGCAGTTTAAAATCAAATGAAATATTTTTTGAAATATCATTTGCACAGTCTAAAATGGAATTACCTACTTATTCGAAAGCTGCATCACTCACTTGCGTCGATTTACATTGTTATGTATTTTTAGAAACAATATTACATTTAAAATTTAATTTTTGTTTATTTTTAAAAATTGTATTTTTAGCAATTTTCTCTACGTTTGGCGCAGTTTAAAATCAAATGAAATATTTTTTGAAATATCATTTGCGACAATTTACATTACTATGTATTTTTAGAGACAACATTACATTTAAAACTTAACAAAGGGTTAGTTTTTGAAAAATTGTAATTCTTAACCATTTTCTCTATATTTCAACCGCAGTTTAAAATCGAATTACCTATTTTTTCGGAAGCTGCATCGCTCACACACGTTGATTTACATTGCTATGTATTATTAGAAACAACATTACATTTAAAATGTAAAAAATATTTGATTTTAAAAAGTTGTACTTTTTAACAATTTTCTCTACGTTTGGTGCAGTTTAAAATCAAATGAAATATTTTTTCGAAAGCTGCATCACTCATGTGCGTTTATATACATTTGGGGCAGTTTAAAATCAAGTTGGATATTTATTCGAAAGCTGCCTCACTCATATGCTTCAATTTCCATGGTTATGTATATTTAGAAACAACATTATATATAGAATTTGTCATTTTTTATTTTGAAAAAAATCAATTTTTAACAATTTTATTCCATGTTTGGTGCAGTTTAAAATCGAATTTCCTATTTTTTTCGAAAGCTGTATCACCAATATGCGTTGATTTACATTGTTATGTATTTTTAGAAACAACATTACATTTAAAATTTAACAATTTTTTTGATTTTGAAAAATTGAACTTTTAACAATTTTCTCTACGTTTGGTGCAGTTTAAAATCAAATTAAATATTTTTGCGAAAGCTATATCACTCATATGCGTTGATTTACATTGATATGTATTTTTAGAAACAATATAACATTTAAAATTTAACAATCTTTTTTTGATTTTGAAAAACATATATTTTTAAAAATTTTCTCCATGTTGCTGCGATTTAATAAATTCAAACTACCTATTTTTTCGAAAGCTGTATCACTCATGTGCGTTGATTTACGTTGTTAGTATTTTCTAGAATCAACATTACATTAAAATTTAACAAATTTTTTGATTTTGAAAAATTGTACTTTTAACAATTTTCTCTATGTTTGGTACAGTCTAAAATGGAATTACCTACTTATTCGAAAGCTGCATCACTCACTTGCGTCGATTTACATTGTTATGTATTTTTAGAAACAACATTACATAAAAATTTAACAATTTTAATGATTTTGATTTCGGAGCAATTTTTTCTATGTTTGGTACAGTCTAAAATCGAATTACCTACTTATTCGAAAGCTGCATCACTCATATGCGTCGATTTACATTGTTATGTATTTTTAGAAACAATATTACATTTAAAATTTAATTTTTTATTTTTAAAAATTGTATTTTTAGCAATTTTCTCTTTGTTTGGGGCAGTTTAAAATAAAATTGAAAATTTATTCGAAAGCTGCAACACTCACATGCCTTGATCTACATGGTTATGTATTTTTAGAAACAACACTACATAAAAATTTAACCATTTTTTTTTTGATTTTGAAAAAAATTGTTCTCCTTGTTTGATGCAATTTAAAATCGGATTACCTATTTATTCAAAAGCTGCATGACTCATTGCGTTGATTTTCATTGTTATGCATTTTTAGAAACAACATTACATTTAAAAATTTTTTTTGATTTTGAAAAAACAATTTTCTCTATGTTTGTTGCGGTTTAAAATCGAATTACCTATTTTTTCGGAAGCTGCATCACACATGCACGTTGATTAACGTTGCTATGTATTTTTAGAAACAACATTACATATAAAATGTAAAAAATATTTGATTTTGAAAAATTGTAATTTTTAACCATTTTTTCTATGTTTGTTGCGGTTTAAAATCGAATTACCTATTTTTTCGAAAGCTGCACCACTCATGTGCGTTAATATACATTTGGGGCAGTTTAAAATCAAATTGAATATTTATTAGAAAGCTGCATCACTCGTTGTGCGTTGATATACATTGCTATGTATTTTTAGATACAAAATTTCATTTAAAACTTAACAAAGGTTTTGATTTTGAAAAATTGTAATTTTTAACCATTTTCTCTATGTTTGTTGTGGTTTAAAATCGAATTACCTATTTTTTCGGAAGCTGCATCACTCATACACGTCAATTTACATTGCTATGTATTTTTAGAAACAACATTACATTTAAAATGTAAAAAATATTTGATTTTGAAAAATTGTACTTTTTAATAATTTTCTCTACGTTTGGTGCAGTTTAAAATCAAATTAAAAATTTTTGCGAAAGCTATATCACTCATATGCGTTGATTTACATTGTTATGTATTTTTAGAAAGAACATAACATTTAAAATTTAACATTTTTTTTAATTTGAAAAAAATATATTTTTAACAATTTTCTCCATGTTTGCTGCGATGTAATAAATTCAAACTACTTATTTTTTCGAAAGCTGTATCACTCATGTACGTTGATTTACGTTGTTAGTTATTTCTAGAACCAACATTACACTAAAATTTAACAAATTTTTTGATTTTGAAAATTGTACTTTTAACAATTTTCTTTATGTTTGGTACAGTCTAAAATCGAATTACCTACTTATTCGAAAGCTGCATCTCTCATATGTGTTGATTTACATTGTTATGTATTTTTAGAAACAATATTACATTTAAAATTTATTTTTTTATTTTTAAAAATTTTATTTTTAGCAATTTTCTCTTGTTTGGGGCAGTTTAAAATCAAATTGAAAATTACTTCGAAAGCTGCAACACTCACGTGGCTTGATTTACATGGTTATGTATTTTTAGAAACAACATTACATAAAAATTTAACAATTTTAATGATTTTCATTAAAAAATTCATTTTTAGCAATGTTCTCCATGTTCGGAGCAATTTAAAATCGGATTACCTATTTATTCGAAAGCTGCATGACTCAATGAGTTGACTTTCATTGTTATGCATTTTTAGAAACAACATTACAATTTTAAATTTAAAAAATTTTTTGATTTTAAAAAAATGTACTTTTTAACAATTTTCTCTATGGTTGCGGTTTAAAATCAAATTACCTATTTTTTCGGAAGCTGCATCACTCATGCACGTTGAGTTACATTGCTATGTATTTTTAAAAACAACATTACATTTAAAATGTAAAAAATATATGATTTTGAAAAATTGTACTTTTTACCAATTTTCTCTACGTTTGGTGCTGTTTAAAATAAATTTAATATTTTTTTTCGAAAGCTATATCACTCATGTGCGTTGATTTACATTACTATGTATTTTTAGAGACAACATTACATTTAAAACTTATGATTTTGAAAAATTGCAATTTTTAACCATTTTCTCTATGTTTGTTGCGGTTTAAAATCGAATTACCTATTTTTTCGAAAGCTGCATCACTCATGTGCGTTGATATACATTTGGGGCAGTTTAAAATCAAGTTGGATATTTATTCGAAAGCTGCATCACTCATATGCTTCAATTTCCATGGTTATGTATATTTAGAAACAACATTATATATAGAATTTATCTTTTTTATTTTGAAAGAAATTAATTTTGAAATTTTATTCCATGTTTGATGCAGTTTAAAATCGAATTTCCTATTTTTTTTCGAAAGCTGTATCACCCATAGGCGTTGATTTACATTGCTATGTATTTTTAGAAACAACATTACATTATAATGTAACAAATTTTTGGATTTTGAAAAACTGTACTTTTAACAATTTTTTCTATGTTTGGTACAGTCTAAAATCGAATTACCTACTTATTCGAAAGCTGCATTACTCATATGCGTCGATTTACATTGTTATGTATTTTTAGAAACAATATTACATTTAAAATTTAATTTTTTTATTTTTAAAAATTGTATTTTTAGCAATTTTCTCTTTGTTTGGGGCAGTTTAAAATAAAATTGAAAATTTATTCGAAAGCTGCAACACTCACATGCCTTGATCTACATGGTTATGTATTTTTAGAAACAACACTACATAAAAATTTAACCATTTTTTTTTTTTTTTGATTTTGAAAAAAATTCATTTTTAGCATAATTCTCCTTGTTTGGTGCAATTTAAAATCGGATTACCTATTTATTCAAAAGCTGCATGACTCATTGCGTTGATTTTCATTGTTATGCATTTTTAGAAACAACATTATATTTAAAAAATTTTTGATTTTGAAAAAACAATTTTCTCTATGTTTGTTGCGGTTTAAAATCGAATTACCTATTTTTTAGGAAGCTGCATCACTCATGCACGTTGATTAACATTGCTATGTATTTTTAGAAACAACATTACATATAAAATGTAAAAAATATTTGATTTTGAAAAATTGTACTTTTTAACAATTTTCTCTATGTTTGGTGCAGTTTAAAATCAAATTAAATATTTTTGCGAAAGCTATATCACTCATGTGCGATGATTTACATTACTATGTATTTTTAGAGACAACATTACATTTAAAACATAACAAAGGGTTTGATTTTGAAAGATTGTAATTTTTAACCATTTTTTCTATGTTTGTTGCTGTTTAAAATCTAATTACCTATTTGTTCGAAAGCTGCACCTCTCATGTGCGTTAATATACATTTGGGGCAGTTTAAAATCAAATTGCATATTTATTCGAAAGCTGCTTCACTCATATGCTTCGATTTACATCGTTATGTATATTTAGAAACAACATTACATATAAAATTTATCATTTTTTAATTTTAAAAAAATTAATTTTAACAATTTTATTCCATGTTTGATGCAGTTTAAAATCGAATTGCCTATTTTTTTCGAAAGCTGCATGACTCATATGCGTTGATTTTCATTGTTATGCATTTTTAGAAACAACATTACATTTAAAAATTTTTTGATTTTGAAAAAATGTACTTTTTAACAATTTTCTCTATGGTTGTTGCGGTTTAAAATCATATTACCTATTTTTTCGGAAGCTACATTTTTATGTATTTTTAGAAACACATTACATTTAAAATTCAAAAAATTTTTTGATTTTGAAAAAATGTACTTTTTAACAATTTTCTCTATGTTTGTTGCGGTTTAAAATCGAATTACCTATTTTTTCGGAAGCTGCATCACTCATGCACGTTGATTTACGTTGCTATGTATTTTTAGAAACAACATTACATTTAAAATTAAACAATTTTTTTGATTTTGAAAAAATATATTTTTAACAATTTTCTCCATGTTTGCTGCGATTTAATAAATTCAAACTAACTATTTTTTCGAAAGCTGTATCACTCATGTACGTTGATTTACGTTGTTAGTTATTTCTAGAACCAACATTGCATTAAAATTTAACAAATTTTTTGATTTTGAAAAATTGTACTTTTAACAATTTTCTCTATGTTTGGTACAGTCTAAAATCGAATTACCTACTTATTCGAAAGCTGCATCACTCATATGCGTTGATTTACATTGTTATGTATTTTTAGAAACAATATTACATTTAAAATCTAATTTTTTTTATTTTTAAAGATTGTATTTTTAGCAATTTTCTCTTTGTTTGAGGCAGTTTAAAATAAAATTGAATATTTATTCGAAAGCTGCATCACTCATATTCCTCGATCTCCATGGTTATGTATATTTAGAAACAACATTACATATAGAATTTATCATTTTTTTATTTTGAAAAAAATTAATTTTTAACAATTTTATTCCATGTTTAATGCAGTTTAAAATCGAATTGCCTATTATTTTTTTTGAAAGCTGTTTCACTTATATGCGTTGATTTACGTTGTCATGTATTTTTACAAACAACGTTACATTTAAAATCTAAAAATTTTTTTGATTTTGAAAAATTGTACTTTTTAACAATTTTCTTTATGTTTGGTACAGTTTAAAATCGAATTACCTATTCATTCGAAAGCTACATCACCCATATGCGTTGATTTACATTGTTATGTATTTTTAGAAACAACATTACATTTAAAATTTAAAAAATTTTTGGATTTTGAAAAATTGTACTTTTTAAAAATTTTCTCTATGTTATTTATATTTAACAATTTTATCTACGTTTAGTGCAGTTTAAAATCAATTTCGAAAGCTGCATCACTCATGTGCGATGATTTACATTGCTATGTATTTTTAGAAACAACATTACATTTTAAATTTAACAAAGGTTTTGATTTTGAAAAATTGTAATTTTTAACAATTTTCTCTATATTTGGTACAGTTTAAAATCGAAATACCAATTTATTCAAAAGCTGCATCACTCATATGCGTTGATTTACATTGTTATATATTTTTAGAAACAACATTACATTTTAAATTTAAAAAAATTTTTGGATCTTGAAAAATTGTGCAAATTAAATATTTTTTCGAAAGCTGCCTTGCTCATGTGCATTTATTTAAATTATTAGGCTTGTTTAGAAACAACATACCATTTAAAATTTAACAAATCACGATTTTTCAAAATCAGCTCTTTTCGAAGGATGTATCACTCATGTGCAACATTACATTTAAAATTTAAAAAAATATTTGATTTTGAAAAATTGTACTTTTTAATATTTTTTTCTACGTTTGGTGCAGTTTAATATCAAACTGAATATTTATTCGAAAGCTGCATCACTCATATGCCTTGATATACTGTGTTTTTAGAAACAACATTACATATAACATTTAACAAAGGTTTTGGTTTGAAAAATTGTACTATTTAACAATTTTCTCTCAGTTTGGGGCAGTTTAAAATCAAATTAAATATGTTTTCAAAAGCTATATCACTCATGTGCGTTGATTTACATTGCTATGTATTTTTAGAAGTAACATACATTTAATACATAACAAAGGTTTTGATTTTGAAAAAAAATAATTTTTCACAATTTTCTCCATGTTTGCGGCGGTCTTAAATCAAACTTCCCTCTTTTTCGGAAGCTGTATCACTCATGTGCTTTGATTTACGTTGTTAGTAATTTCTAGAACTAACATTACATTTAAAATTAAACAAATTTTTTAATTTTGAAAAATTGTACTTCTAACAGTTTTCTCTATGTTTGGTGCAATTTAAAATCGGATTACCTATTTATTCGAAAGCTGCATGACTCATTGCGTTGATATTCATTGTTATGCATTTTTAGAAACAACATTACATTTCAAATTTAAAAAAATTTTTTGATTTTGAAAACATGTACTTTTTAACAATTTTCTCTACGTTTGGTGCAGTTTAAAATCAAATTAAATATTTTTGCGAAAGCTATATCACTCATGTGCGATGATTTACATTACTATGTATTTTTAGAGACAACATTACATTTAAAACTTAACAAAGGGTTTGATTTTGAATGATTGTAATTTATAACCATTTTTTTCTATGTTTGTTGCGGTTTAAAATCTAATTACCTATTTGTTCGAAAGCTGCACCACTCATGTGCGTTAATATACATTTGGGGCAGTTTAAAATCAAATTGAATATTTATTCGAAAGCTGCTTCACTCATATGCTTCGATTTACATCGTTATGTATATTTAGAAACAACATTACATATAAAATTTATCATTTTTTTATTTTGAAAAAAATTAATTTTAACAATTTTATTCCATGTTTGATACAGTTTAAAATCGAATTGCCTATCTTTTTCGAAAGCTGCATGACTCATATGCGTTGATTTTCATTGTTATGCATTTTTAGAAACAACATTACATTTAAAAATTTTTTGATTTTGAAAAAATGTACTTTTTAACAATTTTCTCTATGGTTGTTGCGGTTTAAAATCAAATTACCTATTTTTTCGGAAGCTGCATCACTCATGTGCCTTGATTTACATTACTATGTATTTTTGGAGACAATATTAATTTTAAAACTTAACAAAGGTTTTGATTTTGAAAAATTGTAATTTTAACAATTTTCTCTCAGTTTGGGGCAGTTTAAAATCAAATTAAATATTTTTTCGAAAGCTATATCACTCATGTGCGTTGATTTACATTACTAAATATTTTTAGAGACAACATTACATTTAAAACTTAACAAAGGTTTTGATTTTGAAAAATTGTAATTTTTAACCATTTTCTCTATGTTTGTTGCGGTTTAAAATCGAATTACCTATTTTTTCGAAAGCTGCACCACTCATGTGCGTTGATATACATTTGGGGCAGTTTAAAATCAAATTGAATATTTAATCGAAAGCTGCATCACTCATATGCTTCAATTTCCATGGTTATGTATATTTAGAAACAACATTATATATAGAATTTGTCATTTTTTATTTTGAAAAAAATCAATTTTTAACAATTTTATTCCATGTTTGATGCAGTTTAAAATCGAATTTCCTATTTTTTTCGAAAGCTGTATCACCCATATGCGTTGATTTACATTGTTATGTATTTTTAGAAACAACATTACATTTAAAATTTAACAAATTTTTTGATTTTGAAAAATTGAACTTTAAACAATTTTCTCTACAGTTTAAAATCAAATTAAATATTTTTGCGAAAGCTATATCACTCATATGCGTTGATTTACATTGATATGTATTTTTAGAAACAATATAACATTTAAAATTTAACAATTTTTTTCGATTTTGAAAAAAATATATTTTTAAAAATTGTCTCCATGTTTGCTGCGATTTAACAAATTCAAACTACCTATTTTTTCGAAAGCTGTATCACTCATGTGCGTTGATGTACGTTGTTAGTAATTTCTAGAACCAACATTACATTAAAATTTAACAAATTTTTTGATTTTGAAAAATTGTACTTTTAACAATTTTCTCTATGTTTGGTACAGTCTAAAATCGAATTACCTACTTATTCGAAAGCTGCATCACTCATATGCGTTGATTTACATTGTTATGTATTTTTAAAAACAATATTACATTTAAAATATATTTTTTATTTTTAAAAAATTGTATTTTTAGCAATTTTCTATTTGTTTGGGGCAGTTTAAAATCAAATTGAAAATTACTTCGAAAGCTGCAACACTCACATGCCTTGATTTGCATGGTTATGTATTTTATTGATTTTGAAATAAATTCATTTTTAGCAATGTTCTCTATGTTTGGTGCAATTTAAAATCGGATTACCTATTTATTCGAAAGCTGCATGACTCATTGCGTTGATTTTCATTGTTGTGCATTTTTAGAAACAACATTACATTTAAAATTTAAAAAAAAATTTTTTTGATTTTGAAAAAATGTACTTTTTAACATTTTTCTCTATGTTTGTTGCGGTTTAAAATCGAATTACCTATTTTTTGGGAAGCTGCATCACTCATGCACGTTGATTTACATTGCTATTTACATTAGAAACAACATTACATTTAAAATGTAAAAAATATTTGATTTTAAAAAGTTGTACTTTTTAACAATTTTCTCTACGTTTAAAATCAAATGAAATATTTTTTCGAAACTGCATCACTCATGTGCGTTGATATACATTTGGGGCAGTTTAAAATCAAGTTGGACATTTATTCGAAAGCTGCATCACTCATATGATTCAATTTCCATGGTTATGTATATGTATGTATGTATTTATGTATGTATATGTATGTATGTATTTTATTCCATGTTTGATGCAGTTTAAAATCGAATTTCCTATTTTTTTCGAAAGCTGTATCACCCATATGCGTTGATTTACATTGTTATGTATTTTTAGAAACAACATTACATTTAAAATTTAACAAATTTTTTGATTTTGAAAAATTGAACTTTTAACAATTTTCTCTACGTTTGGTGCAGTTTAAAATCAAATTAAATATTTTTGCGAAAGCTATATCACTCATATGCGTTGCTTTACAATGATATGTATTTTTAGAAACAATATAACATTTAAAATTTAACAATTTTTTTTGATTTTGAAAAAAATATATTTTTAAAAATTGTCTCCATGTTTGCTGCGATTTAATAAATTCAAACTATCTATTTTTTCGAAAGCTGTATCACTCATGTGCGTTGATTTACGTTGTTAGTAATTTCTAGAACCAACATAACATTAAAATTTAACAAATTTTTTGATTTTGAAAAATTGTACTTTTAACAATTTTCACTACGTTTGGTGCAGTTTAAAATCAAATTAAATATTTTTGCGAAAGCTATATCACTCATGTGCGATGATTTACATTACTATGTATTTTTAGAGACAACATTACATTTAAAACTTAACAAAGGGTTTGATTTTGAAAGATTGTAATTTTTAACCATTTTTTTCTATGTTTGTTGCGGTTTAAAATCTAATTACCTATTTGTTCGAAAGCTGCACCACTCATGTGCGTTAATATACATTTGGGGCAGTTTAAAATCAAATTGAATATTTATTCGAAAGCTGCTTCACTCATGTGCTTCGATTTACATCGTTATGTATATTTAGAAACAACATTACATATAAAATTTATCATTTTTTTATTTTGAAAAAAATTAATTTTAACAATTTTATTCCATGTTTGATGCAGTTAAAAATCGAATTGCCTATTTTTTTCGAAAGCTGCATGACTCATATGCGTTGATTTTCATTGTTATGCATTTTTAGAGACAAAATTACATTTTAAACTTATGATTTTGAAAAATTGCAATTTTTAACCATTTTCTCTATGTTTGTTGCGGTTTAAAATCAAATTACCTATTTTTTCGGAAGCTGCATCACTCATGTGCCTTGATTTACATTACCATGTATTTTTGGAGACAATATTAATTTTAAAACTTAACAAAGGTTTTGATTTTGAAAAATTGTAATTTTAACAATTTTCTCTCAGTTTGGGGCAGTTTAAAATCAAATTAAATATTTTTTCGAAAGTTATATCACTCATGTGCGTTGATTTACATTACTATGTATTTTTAGAGACAACATTACATTTAAAACTTAACAAAGGTTTTGATTTTGAAAAATTGTAATTTTTAACCATTTTCTCTATGTTTGTTGCGGTTTAAAATCGAATTACCTATTTTTTCGAAAGCTTCATCACTCATGTGCGTTGATATACATTTGGGGCAGTTTAAAATCAAATTGAATATTTATTCGAAAGCTGCATCACTCATATGCTTCAATTTCCATGGTTATGTATATTTAGAAACAACATTATATATAGAATTTGTCATTTTTTATTTTGAAAAAAATCAATTTTTAACAATTTTATTCCATGTTTGATGCAGTTTAAAATCGAATTTCCTATTTTTTTCGAAAGCTGTATCACCCATATGCGTTGATTTACATTGTTATGTATTTTTAGAATCAACATTACATTTAAAATTTAACAAATTTTTTGATTTTGAAAAATTGAACTTTAAACAATTTTCTCTACGTTTGGTGCAGTTTAAAATCAAATTAAATATTTTTGCGAAAGCTTTATCACTCATATGCGTTGATTTACATTGATATGTATTTTTAGAAACAATATAACATTTAAAATTTAACAATTTTTTTTGATTTTGAAAAAAATATATTTTTAAAAATTGTCTCCATGTTTGCTACGATTTAATAAATTCAAACTACCTATTTTTTCGAAAGCTGTATCACTCATGTGCGTTGATTTACGTTGTTAGTAATTTCTAGAACCAACATTACATTAAAATTTAACAAATTTTTTGATTTTGAAAAATTGTACTTTTAACAATTTTCTCTATGTTTGGTACAGTCTAAAATCGAATTACCTACTTATTCGAAAGCTGCATCACTCATATGCGTTGATTTACATTGTTATGTATTTTTAAAAACAATATTACATTTAAAATATATTTTTTTATTTTTAAAAATTGTATTTTTAGCAATTTTCTCTTTGTTTGGGGCAGTTTAAAATCAAATTGAAAATTACTTCGAAAGCTGCAACACTCACATGCCTTGATTTGCATGGTTATGTATTTTATTGATTTTGAAATAAATTCATTTTTAGCAATGTTCTCTATGTTTGGTGCAATTTAAAATCGGATTACCTATTTATTCGAAAGCTGCATGACTCATTGCGTTGATTTTCATTGTTGTGCATTTTTAGAAACAACATTACATTTAAAATTTAAAAAAAAATTTTTTTGATTTTGAAAAAATGTACTTTTTAACATTTTTCTCTATGTTTGTTGCGGTTTAAAATCGAATTACCTATTTTTTCGGAAGCTGCATCACTCATGCACGTTGATTTACATTGCTATGTCTTTTTAGAAACAACATTACATTTAAAATGTAAAAAATATTTGATTTTGAAAAATTGTACTTTTAACAATTTTCTCTAAGTTTGGTGCACTTTAAAATCAAATTAAATATTTTTGCGAAAGCTATATCACTCATATGCGTTGATTTACATTGTTATGTATTTTAATAAAGAACATAACATTTAAAATTTAAAAATTTTTTGATTTTGAAAAAAATATATTTTTAACAATTTTCTCCATGTTTGCTGCGATTTAATAAATTCAAACTACCTATTTTTTCGAAAGCTGTATCACTCATGTGCGTTGATTTACGTTGTTAGTAATTTCTAGAACCAACATTACATTAAAATTTAACAAATTTTTTGATTTTGAAAAATTGTACTTTTAACAATTTTCTCTATGTTTGGTACAGTTTAAAATCGAATTACCTACTTATTCGAAAGCTGCATCACTCATATGCGTTGATTTACATTGCCATGTATTTTTAGAAACAACATTACATTTAAAATTTAAAAAATATTTGATTTTAAAAAGTTGTACTTTTTAACATTTTTCTCTACGTTTGGTGCAGTTTAAAATCAAATGAAATATTTTTTCGAAAGCTATATCACTCATATGCGTTGATTTACAATGATATGTATTTTTAGAAACAATATAACATTTAAAATTTAACAATTTTTTTTGATTTTGAAAAAAATATATTTTTAAAAATTGTCTCCATGTTTGCTGCGATTTAATAAATTCAAACTACCTATTTTTTCGAAAGCTGTATCACTCATGTGCGTTGATTTACGTTGTTAGTAATTTCTAGAACCAACATAACATTAAAATTTAACAAATTTTTTGATTTTGAAAAATTGTACTTTTAACAATTTTCACTACGTTTGGTGCAGTTTAAAATCAAATTAAATATTTTTGCGAAAGCTATATCACTCATGTGCGATGATTTACATTACTATGTATTTTTAGAGACAACATTACATTTAAAACTTAACAAAGGGTTTGATTTTGAAAGATTGTAATTTTTAACCATTTTTTTCTATGTTTGTTGCGGTTTAAAATCTAATTACCTATTTGTTCGAAAGCTGCACCACTCATGTGCGTTAATATACATTTGGGGCAGTTTAAAATCAAATTGAATATTTATTCGAAAGCTGCTTCACTCATGTGCTTCGATTTACATCGTTATGTATATTTAGAAACAACATTACATATAAAATTTATCATTTTTTTATTTTGAAAAAAATTAATTTTAACAATTTTATTCCATGTTTGATGCAGTTTAAAATCGAATTGCCTATCTTTTTCGAAAGCTGCATGACTCATATGCGTTGATTTTCATTGTTATGCATTTTTAGAGACAAAATTACATTTAAAACTTATGATTTTGAAAAATTGCAATTTTTAACCATTTTCTCTATGTTTGTTGAGGTTTAAAATCAAATTACCTATTTTTTCGGAAGCTGCATCACTCATGTGCGTTGATTTACATTACTATGTATTTTTAGAGACAACATTACATTTAAAACTTAACAAAGGTTTTGATATTGAAAAATTGTAATTTTTAACCATTTTCTCTATGTTTGTTGCGGTTTAAAATCGAATTACCTATTTTTTCGAAAGCTTCATCACTCATGTGCGTTGATATACATTTGGGGCAGTTTAAAATCAAATTGAATATTTATTCGAAAGCTGCATCACTCATATGCTTCAATTTCCATGGTTATGTATATTTAGAAACAACATTATATATAGAATTTGTCATTTTTTATTTTGAAAAAAATCAATTTTTAACAATTTTATTCCATGTTTGATGCAGTTTAAAATCGAATTTCCTATTTTTTTCGAAAGCTGTATCACCCATATGCGTTGATTTACATTGTTATGTATTTTTAGAATCAACATTACATTTAAAATTTAACAAATTTTTTGATTTTGAAAAATTGAACTTTAAACAATTTTCTCTACGTTTGGTGCAGTTTAAAATCAAATTAAATATTTTTGCGAAAGCTTTATCACTCATATGCGTTGATTTACATTGATATGTATTTTTAGAAACAATATAACATTTAAAATTTAACAATTTTTTTTTGATTTTGAAAAAAATATATTTTTAAAAATTGTCTCCATGTTTGCTACGATTTAATAAATTCAAACTACCTATTTTTTCGAAAGCTGTATCACTCATGTGCGTTGATTTACGTTGTTAGTAATTTCTAGAACCAACATTACATTAAAATTTAACAAATTTTTTGATTTTGAAAAATTGTACTTTTAACAATTTTCTCTATGTTTGGTACAGTCTAAAATCGAATTACCTACTTATTCGAAAGCTGCATCAGTCATATGCGTTGATTTACATTGTTATGTATTTTTAAAAACAATATTACATTTAAAATATATTTTTTTATTTTTAAAAATTGTATTTTTAGCAATTTTCTCTTTGTTTGGGGCAGTTTAAAATCAAATTGAAAATTACTTCGAAAGCTGCAACACTCACATGCCTTGATTTACATGGTTATGTATTTTTAGAAACAACATTACATAAAAATTTAACAATTTTATTGATTTTGAAATAAATTCATTTTTAGCAATGTTCTCCATGTTTGGTGCAATTTAAAATCGGATTACCTAATTATTCGAAAGCTGCATGACTCATTGCGTTGATTTTCATTGTTATGCATTTTTAGAAACAACATTACATTTAAAATTTAAAAAAAATTTTTTGATTTTGAAAAAATGTACTTTTTAACAATTTTCTCTATGTTTGTTGCGGTTTAAAATCGAATTACCTATTTTTTCGGAAGCTGCATCACTCATACACGTTGATTTACATTGCTATGTATTTTTAGAAACAACATTACATTTAAAATTTAAAAAATATTTGATTTTAAAAAGTTGTACTTTTTAACAATTTTCTCTACGTTTGGTGCAGTTTAAAATCAAATGAAATATTTTTTCGAAAGCTGCATCACTCATGTGCGTTGATATACATTTGGGGCAGTTTAAAATCAAGTTGGATATTTATTTGAAAGCTGCATCACTCATATGCTTCAATTTCCATGGTTATGTATATTTAGAAACAACATTATATATATAATTTATCATTTTTTTATTTTGAAAAAAATTAATTTTGAACAATTTTATTCCACGTTTGATGCAGTTTAAAATCGAATTGCCTATTGTTTTCGAAAGCTGCATTACTCATATGCGTTGATTTTCATTGTTATAAATTTTTGCAAACAACATTACATTTAAAAATTTTTTGATTTTGAAAAAATGTACTTTTTACCAATTTTCTCTACGTTTGGTGCAGTTTAAAATCAAATTAAATATTTTTGCGAAAGCTATATCACTCATGTGCGATGATTTACATTACTATGTATTTTTAGAGACAACATTACATTTAAAACTTAACAAAGGGTTTGATTTTGAAAGATTGTAATTTTTAACCATTTTTTTCTATGTTTGTTGCGGTTTAAAATCTAATTACCTATTTTTTCGAAAGCTGCTTCACTCATATGCTTCGATTTACATCGTTATGTATATTTAGAAACAACATTACACATAAAATTTGTATTTTTTTTTTTATTTTGAAAAAAAAAATAATTTTTAACAATTTTATTCCATGTTTGATGCAGTTTAAAATCGAATTGCCTATTTTTTTGTTATTGATTTTTTAGAAACAACATTACATTTAAAAATTTTTTGATTTTGAAAAAATGTACTTTTTAACAATTTTCTCTATGGTTGTTGCGGTTTAAAATCAAATTACCTATTTTTTTGATTTACATTGCTATGTGTTTTTAGAAACAACATTACATTTAAAATGTAAAAAATATTTGATTTTAAAAATTTGTACTTTTTAACAATTTTCTCTACGTTTGGTGCAGTTTAAAATCAAATGAAATATTTTTTCGAAAGCTGCATCACTCATGTGCGTTGATATACATTTGGGGCAGTTTAAAATCAAGTTGGATATTTATTTGAAAGCTGCATCACTCATATGCTTCAATTTCCATGGTTATGTATATTTAGAAACAACATTATATATATAATTTATCATTTTTTTATTTTGAAAAAAATTAATTTTGAACAATTTTATTCCACGTTTGATGCAGTTTAAAATCGAATTGCCTATTGTTTTCGAAAGCTGCATTACTCATATGCGTTGATTTTCATTGTTATAAATTTTTGCAAACAACATTACATTTAAAAATTTTTTGATTTTGAAAAAATGTACTTTTTACCAATTTTCTCTACGTTTGGTGCAGTTTAAAATCAAATTAAATATTTTTGCGAAAGCTATATCACTCATGTGCGATGATTTACATTACTATGTATTTTTAGAGACAACATTACATTTAAAACTTAACAAAGGGTTTGATTTTGAAAGATTGTAATTTTTAACCATTTTTTTCTATGTTTGTTGCGGTTTAAAATCTAATTACCTATTTTTTCGAAAGCTGCTTCACTCATATGCTTCGATTTACATCGTTATGTATATTTAGAAACAACATTACACATAAAATTTGTATTTTTTTTTATTTTGAAAAAAAAAATAATTTTTAACAATTTTATTCCATGTTTGATGCAGTTTAAAATCGAATTGCCTATTTTTTTGTTATTGATTTTTTAGAAACAACATTACATTTAAAAATTTTTTGATTTTGAAAAAATGTACTTTTTAACAATTTTCTCTATGGTTGTTGCGGTTTAAAATCAAATTACCTATTTTTTTGATTTACATTGCTATGTGTTTTTAGAAACAACATTACATTTAAAATGTAAAAAATATTTGATTTTGAAAAATTGTCCTTTTTACCAATTTTCTCTATGTTTGGTGCTGTTTAAAATCAAATGAAATATTTTTTCGAAAGCTTATCACTCATGTGCGTTGATTTACATTACTATGTATTTTTAGGGACAACATTACATTTAAAACTTAACAAAGGTTTTGATTTTGAAAAATTTTAATTTTTAACAATTTTCTCTATATTTGGCACAGTTTAAAATCGAAATACCTATTTATTCGAAAGCTGCATCACTCATATGCGTTGATTTAAATTGTTATATATTTTTAGAAACAACATTACATTTTAAATTTAAAAAAAAATTTGGATTTTGAAAAATTGTACAAATTAAATATTTTTTCGAATGCTGCATTGCTCATGTGCGTTGATTTAATTAGGTTTTTTTAGAAACAACATACCATTTAAAATTTAACAAATCACGATTTTTCAAAATCAGCTCTTTTCGAAAGCTGTATCACTCATGTGCAACATTAGATTTAAAATTTAAAAAAAAAATTATTTTGAAAAATTGTACTTTTTAATAATTTTTTCTACGTTTGGTGCAGTTTAAAATCATATTAAATATTTATTCGATAGCTATATCATATAATTTTGATTTAGAAAACATGTTTGCTGCGGTCTTCAATCAAACTACCTATTTTTTCGAAAGCTGTATCACTCATATGCGTTGATTTACGTTGTTAGTTATTTTTAGAAATTTTTTTTTGATTTTGAAAAATTGTACTTTTAACAATTTTATCTATGTTTGGTACAGTTTAAAATCGAATTACCTACTTATTCGAAAGCTGTATCACTCATATGCGTTGATTTACGTTGTTAGTTATTTTTAGAACCAACATTAGATTTAGAATTTAAAAATTTCTTTGATTTTGAAAAATTGTATTTTTTAACAATTTTCTCTTTGTTTGGGGCAGTTTAAAATCACATTGAATATTTATTTCATGGTTGTGTATTTTTAGAAACAACATTTTAGAAACAACATTTATTTCATGGTTGTGTATTTTTAGAAACAACATTGCATATAAAATTTAACAAAATTATTGATTTTGAAAAATTGTACTTCTAACAATTTTCTCTATGTTTGGTATAGTTTAAAATCGAATTACCTATTTATTCGAAAGTTGTATGACTCATATGCGTTGATTTACATTGTTATGTATATTTAGAAACAGCATTACATTTAAAATTAAAAAAATTTTGGTTTTGAAAAATTGTACTTTTGAACAATTTTCTCTACGTTTGGTGCAGTTTAAAATCAAATTAAATATTTATTCGAAAGCTATATCACTCATGCGCATTGATTTACATTGCTATATAATTTTAGAGACAACATTACATTTAAAATTTAACAAAGGTTTTTGATTTTGAAAAATTGTAATTTTTAACCATTTTCTCTATGTTTGTTGCAGTTTAAAATCAAATTACCTATTTTTTCGAAAGCTGCATCACTCATGTGCGTTGATTTACATTGCTACGTATTTTGATAAACAACATTACATTTAAAATTTAACAAAGGTTTTGATTGTAATTGTAATTTTTAGCCATTTTCTCTGTTTGGTACATTTTAAAACCGAATTACATATTTATTTAAAGTTTAAATTGTTTTAGTGTGAATGAAGAATGTCTATCTATAATATCCTTAATTATTTCATTGTCTTCAGATGCATTTTTTGGGAAATTATAATCCAAAACCGCAAAGGTTCTTAGTTTGTGTTGGGGTGAATAGTAGAAGAACTAATATTTTCCTCACCATTTATGTGTTCTCTTATTAAATTTTTTAGTGATTCTTTTTTGTTGGAATTTTCTTATACGTCTGCTGAAGTGGAAAAAAATTTTAATTTTTCAATGTAATGTTTTTTCTAAAAATACAAAACAAGTAAACGTACATGTGTGGTATAGCTTTCAAAAAAAAAATAGGTAACCAAATTGTAAACTGCACACAACTTAGAGAGAATTGTTTAAAGAAACAAAAAAATAAAAAAAAAATAAATGTAATATTGTTTTTTGTAACATATAACAATATAAATTAACGCATATGAGTAATACAGCTTTCGAAAAAATAGGTAATCGCATTTTAATCTACACCAAACTTAGAGAAAATTCTAAAGAGAAAAATATTATTATAATAAAAAAAAAAAATTGTTCATTTTAAAATAATGCACATGAGTGGTAGGGCTATCAAAAAATAGGTAATCAAATTGTAAACTGCACCAAACAGCTTTCAGATTAATAGGTATTCACATTTCAAACTACACTAAACTCAGAGAAAATTGTATAGAGAAAAAAATTATGATCATAACATTCTGTTAATTTTAAAATAAAATGTTGCTTTAAAAAATACATAACAATATAAATTAACGTACATGTGTAGTGCAAACTTAAATAAAATGTTTAAAATAAAGAACATTTTAAAATAAAAAAATTAAATTTTAAATGTAATGTTGTTTCTTAAAATTTAGCTTTCGAAATAATAGGTATTCACATTTTAAACTACACCAAACTCAGAAAAAATTGTATAAAGAAAAGGGTTTTTATGATCAAAAAATGATGAGTGGTGTAGCTTTCGATAAAAAGATTTTTATAATCAAACTTTTTTTAAATGAAATTAAATATGTTAAATTTTGAATGTAATGTTGTTTATTTTAAATATACAACAATATAAATTAACATAAATTAATATGAGTGATACAACTTTCTAAAAGGTAATCACCTTTTAAACTACGCGAATTTATAATTTTTTTTCGAAAGAAAAAAATATTATAATCAAGAACAATATTTTAAAATAAAAAAAATTAATTTAATTTTTTTTTGATTTTAAATGTAATGTTGTTTCAAATATACATAACAAAATAAATCATCGTATATGAGTGGTACAACTTTTGAAAAATAGGTAACCACATTTTAAACTACTCCAAGCACCGAGAAAATTGTATAGAGATAAAGATTTGTATAATAAAAAAATTTTTGTTAATTTAAAAAAGTGTTTTGTTTTGTTTTTTAAAATACATAATAACATAAATCAACGTATTTGAGTTGTATAGGTTTCGAAGAAGTAGGTAACCAAATTGTTAACTGCACCAAACTTAGATTGTTGAAAGTAAAAATTTTTTAAATAGAAAACAACAAATTTTTTAATTATTAAATGTAATGTTGTTTCTAAAAATACATAGCAATATAAATCAACGTATATGAGAGGTAATCGCATTTTAAAGTACACCATACTTGGAGAAAATTCATAGAGAAAAAATTTTATAATCAAAAATTTTGTTAATTTTAATGTTGTTTCTAAAAGCAGATAACAATACAAGTTAACTTACATGAGTGGTAAGGCTTTCGAAAAAATATGTAATCAAATCGTTAACTGTACCAAACCTAAAGAAAATGGTTAAAAAGAACAATTTTGTAAATCCGAAAAAATTAAATTTTAAATGTAATGCTGTTTCTAAAATACATCTTTCGAAATAATAAATAATCAAATTTTAAACTACACCAAACTCAGAGAAAATTGTATAGAGATTTGTTAATAACAAATTTTAATTTTAAAATGTAATATTGTTTTTAAAAACACATAAAAATATAAATTAACGTACATGAGAGGGGTAGATTTCGATAAAAAGATGTTTATAATAAAAATTTTTGTTAATTTTAAAACGTAAAATTGATTCTAGGAACACATAACAACATAAATTCACGTACATGAATAGTGTAGATTTCGAAAAAATAGGTAATCAAATTGTAAACTGCACAAAGCTTAGAGAAAATTGTTTGAAGCAACAATTTTTTTAAATCAAGAAAATTTGTTAAAATTTGAATGTAATGTTGTTTTAAAAATATAAATTAACGCATATGAGCAATACAACTTTCGATAAAATAGGCAATCACATTTTATATTGCACGAAATTTAGAGAAAATTCTACAGAGAAAAAATTATTATAATTAAAAATTTTTGTTAATTTAAAAAATTTAATGTTGTTTCTAAAAGCAGATAACAATATAAATTAACGCACATTAGTGGTAAAGCTATCGAAAAAATAGGTAATCACTTGTAAACTGTACCAAACTTAAAGAAAATTGTTAGAAAGAAAAAATTTTTAATTTTAAACGTAATGTTTTTTCTAAAAATACAAAACAAGTTAACGTACATGACTGGTATAGCTTTGAAAAAATAGGTAACGAAATTATAAACTGCACACAACTCAGAGAGAATTCTTTAAAGAAACAATTTTCTCAATCAAAAAAATTTGTTAAATTTTGAATGTAATGTTGTTTCCAAAAATACATAGCAATATAAATCAACGTATATGAGTGGTACAGCTTTCGATAAAAAGATTTTAATAATAAAAAACCAAACTTAAAGGAAATTGTTAGAAAGCACAATTTTTTAAAATCATTTTTTTTAATTTTAAATGTAATGTTGTTTCTAAAAACACATAACAATATAAATTAACGTAGATGAGTGGATAAAAAGATAATAAAAAATTTTGTTGATTATATAACGTAATGTTGTTTCTAAAAACACATAATAATATAATTTAACGAATATGTTTCGACAAAATAGGTAACCAAATTGTAAATTGCACCAAATTTAGAGGCAGTTTGTAAATAGAAAAATTTTTTAAAATCAAAAAAAGTTTAAATGTAATGTTTTCTTCTAAAAATACAAAACAATATAAATTAACACACATGAGTGGTAGAGCTATCGAAAAAATAGGTAACCAAATTAAATCAAAACTGCACCAAACTTAGAGCAAATTGTTAAAATCAAAAAACAATTTAAAATAAAATAAAATAAATTTTTAATGTAATGTTATTTCTAAAAATACATAACAATATAAATTAACGAAAGAGAAAATTGTTTGAGGGAACAATTTTTTAAAATAAAAAAAAAGTTGTTAAATTTTGAAAGTAGTGTTGGTTTTTTAAATATAAATTAACTCATATGACTGACACGAAAATATAGGTAATCACATCTTAAACTATACCAAACTTAGAGAAAATTGTTAAAGTAAAAATTTTTTAAAATAAAAAACCAAAAAAATTGTTCAATTTTAAACGTATTTTTTTTTCTAAAAATACAACGTACATGAGTGGTATAGCTTCTCAAAAAATAGGTAACCAAATTGTAAACTGCTCACAACTTAGAGAGAATTGTTTAAATTTGTTAAATTTTGAATGTAATGTTGTATTTAAAAATATATAACAATATAATTTAATGCATATGATTGATACAGCTTTCGAAAAATAGGTAATCGCATTTTAAACTACACCAAACTCAGAGAAAAATATTATAATAATAAAAAAATTCATTTTAACAATTGTATGTTGTTTCTAAAAACACAGAACAATATAAGTTTAGGTAAGGCTGTCGAAAAAATAGGTAAACAAATTGCAAACTGCACCAAACTTAAAAAATGATTAAAAAGAACAATTTTCAAAATAAAAAAATTAAACTTTAAATGTAATGTTGTTTCTAAAAATACACCTTCGAAATAATAGGTAATCACATTTTAAACTATACCAAACTCAGAGAAAAAGATTTTTACAATCAATAAAATTTCGTTTATTTTAAAATGTAATGTTCGTTTCAAAAACACATAACAATATAAATTAACGCACATGTGTGGTGTAGCTTTCGGTAAGATTTTTATAATCAAAAATTTTGTTTATTTTAAAACGTAATATTGTTTCTAAAAACACATAACAATATAAATTAACGTACATGAGTGGTATAGTTATCGAAAAATATGTAATTGTTTAAAGTAACAAATTTTTCAAATAAAAAAAATTAATTTTGAATGTAATGTTGTATTTAAAAGTATATAACAAAATAAATTAACGCATATGAGTGATACAGCTTTCGAAAAAATAGGTATAATCGCATTTTAAACTACACCAAACTTAGAGAAAATTCAAGAGAGAAAGAGATTATATTAATCAAAAAAATTGTTCATTTTAAAAATTGAGTGGTAATGCTATCGAAAAAAATAGGTAATCAAATTGTAAACTGTGCCAAACTTAAAGAAAAATTGTCAGAAAAAATGTTAAATTTTAAATGTAATGTTTTTTCTAAAAATACAAAACAAGTTAATGTACATGAGTGGTACAACTCTCAAAAAAAAGGTTACCAAATTGTAAACTGCACACAACTTAGAGAAATTCTATAGAAAAAAAAGAGAGTAAAATAATCAAAAAAAATTTCATTTTAAAAATTGTATGTTGTTTCTAAAAACACATGACAGTATAAATTAACGCACATGAGTAGTAAGGCTATCGAAAAATAGGTAACGCACATGAGTGGTAATGCTATCGAAAAAATAGATAATCAAATTGTAAACTGTACCAAACTTAAAGAAAATTGTTAAAAAGAAGAGTTTTTTAAAATAAAATAAAAATGTTAAATTTTATATGTAATGTTTTTTCTAAAAATACAAAACAATTTAACGTAAATGAGTACGTAAATTGTAAACTGCACAAAACTTAGAAAAAATTGTTTGAAGGAACAATTTTTTAAAATCAAGAAAATTAATTAAATTTTGAATGAAATGTTGTTTTAAAAATATATAACAATATAAATTAATGCATATGAGTGATACATCTTTCTAAAAAAATAGGGTATCTCATTTTAAACTACACCAAATTTAGAAAAAAATTCTATAGAGAAAAAAATTATTACAATCAAAAAATTCTATTTATTTTAAAAATTTAATTTTGTTTATAAAAACACATAACAATATAAATTAAGACACATGATTGGTGATGATATCGAAAAAATAGGAAATCAAATTGTAAACTGTACCAAACTTAAAGAAAAATTGTTAGAAAGAACAATTTTTTAAATCTAAAAAAAATAAATTTTAAATGTAATGTTTTTTTTTAATACAAAACAAGTTAACGTACATGAGAGGTATGTATAGTTTCAAAAAAAATAAAAAAATAAAAAATAAATAAAAATAAAAAAATAAAATAAAAAAATAAAAACAAAAAAATAAAATAAAATAAGTAACCAAATTGTAAACTGCACACAACTTAGAGAGAATTGTTTAAAGGAAAAAATTTTTCAAATCAAATAAATTTGTTAAATTTTAAATGTAATGTTGTTTTTAAAAATATTTAACAATATAAATTAATGCATATGAGTAATACATAGGTAATCGCATTTTAAACTACACCAAACTTAGAGAAAATTCACGAGAGAAAGAGATTATATTAATCAAAAAAATTGTTCATTTTAAAAATTGTATGTTGTATCTAAAAACATATAACAATATAAATTAACGCACATGAGTGGAAAGGCTATCGAAAAAATAGGTAAACAAATTGCAAACTGCACCAAACTTAAAGAACATTTTTTATATAAAAAAATTAAACTTTAAATGTAATGTTGTTTCTAAAAATACACCTTCGTAATAATAATACATTTTGAACTAGATCAAACTCAGAGAAAATTGTATAGAGAAAAATACTTTTACAATCAAAAAATTTATTTAATTTTGTATATATAATAATATATATAATTTTATATATATATATATCTATATATATATATATATATATATATATATATATATATATATATATATATATATATATATATATATATATATATATATATATATATATATATATATATATATATATATATATATATATATATATTTTATCAAAAATTTTGTTAATTTTAAAACGTAATGTTGTCTCTAAAAACACGTAACAATATAAATTAACGTACATGAGTGGTACAGCTATCGAAAAAAAATTAAACTTAAATGTAATGTTGTTTCTACAAATACACCTTCGAAATCAACCTACATTTTTATAATCAAAACATTTTGTTAATTTTAAAATGTAATGTTGCTTTTAAAAACACATAAGGATATAAATTAACGTACATGAGTAGTAAGGCCTTTGCAAAAAATAGGTAATCAAATTGTAAACTGCACCAAATTTAAAAAATGATTAAAACGAACAAATTTTTCAAATCAAAAAAAAAAATGTTAAATTTTGAATGTATTTTTTTAATATATAACAATATAAATTAACACATATGAGTGAAACAACTTTCGAAAAAAATGGTATAATCGCATTTTAAACTACACCAAACTTAGAGAAAATTCTATAGAGAAAAAAATTATTACAATCAAAAAATTCTGTTCATTTTAAAAATGTAATTTTGTTTATAAAAACACATAACAATATAAAATAAGACACATGATAGGTGATTATATCGAAAAAAAGGAAATCAAATTGTAAACTGTACCAAACTTAAAGAAAAATTGTTAGAAAGAACAATTTTTTAAATCTAAAAAAATTTAAATTTTAAATGTAATGCTTTTTTTAGTACAAAACAAGTTAACGTACATGAGAGGTATAGCTTTCAAAAAAAAAAAAAAATAATAAAAAAATAAAATAAGTAACCAAATTGTAAACTGCACACAACTTAGAGAGAATTGTTTAGAGGAAAAAAATTTTCAAATCAAATAAATTTGTTAAATTTTAAATGTAATGTTGTTTTTAAAAATATATAACAATATAAATTAATGCATATGAGTAATACATAGGTAATCGCATTTCAAACTACACCAAACTTAGAGAAAATTCTATAAAATCAATAATAAAAAAAAATTACTTGATTTTAAAAATTGTATGTTGTTGTTAACGCACATGAGTGGTATGGCTATCGAAAAAATAGGTAAACAAATTGTAAACTGCCCCAAACTTAAAAAATGATTAAAAAGAACATTTTTTTAAATAAAAAAAATTAACTTTAAATGTAATGTTGTTTTAAAATACACCTTCGAAATAATAGGTAATCATATTTTTAACTAAACCAAACACAGAGAAAATTGTATAGAGAAAAAGATTTTTACAATCAAAAAATTTTGTTAATTTTAAAATGTAATGTTCGTTTTAAAAACACATAACAATATATATAAAGGTACATGAGTCGTATCTATCTATCGAAAAAATAGGTAATCAAAATGTAAATTGCACCAAACTTAAAAAAATTGTATAGAGAAAAAACTTTATAATCAAAGCATTTTGTTAATTTTAAAATGTAATGTTGCTTTTAAAAACACATAAGGATATAAATTAACGTATATGAGTAGTAAGGCCTTCGAAAAAATAGGTAATTAAATTGTAAACTGCGCCAAAATTAAAAAATGGTTAAAAAGAACAATTTTTTTAAATCAAAAAAAAAATGTTAAACTTTAAATGTAATGTTGTTTCTAAAATACACCTTCGAAATAATAGGTAGTCATATTTTAAACTTAACCAAACACAGAGAAAATTGTATAGAGGAAAAGATTTTTACAATCAAAAAATTTTGTTAATTTTAAAATGTAATGTTCGTTTTAAAAACACATAACAATATATATAAACGCACATGAGTGGTGTAGCTTTCAAAAAAAAAAAAAAAAAAAAAAAAAAATAAAATAAAAATAATAAAAAATAATAAAAAAAATAATAAAAATAATAAAAAAAAATAAAAAAAAATAAATAAAATAAGTAACCAAATTGTAAACTGCACACAACTTAAAGAGAATTGTTTAGAGGAAAAAATTTTTCAAATCAAATAAATTTGTTAAATTTTAAATGTAATGTTGTTTTTAAAAATATATAACAATATAAATTAATGCATATGAGTTATACATAGGTAATCGCATTTCAAACTACACCAAACTTAGAGAAAATTCTATAGAGAAAGAGATTATAATAATCAAAAAAATTACTTGATTTTAAAAATTGTATGTTATCTCTAAAAACACATAACAATATAAATTAACGCACATGAGTGGTTTGGCTATCGAAAAAATAGGTAAACAAATTGTAAACTGCACCAAACTTAAAAAATTATTAAAAAGAACATTTTTTTAAATAAAAAAAATTAACTTTAAATGTAATGTTGTTTCTAAAAATACACCTTCGAAATAATAGGTAATCATATTTTAAACTAAACCAAACACAGAGAAAATTGTATAGAGAAAAAGATTTTTACAATCTAAAAATTTTGTTAATTTTAAAATGTAATGTTCGTTTTAAAAACACATAACAATATATATAAAGGTACATGAATGGTATAGCTATCGAAAAAATAGGCAACCAATGATGTTTTTAGATATGAGCCTTCGAAATAATAGGTAATCACATTTTAAACTATACCAGACTCAGAGAAAATTGTTTAGAAACAAAGATTTTTATAATAAAAAAATTTTGTTAAATTTTAATGTAAAGTTGTTTCTAAAAACACATAACAATATAAGTCAACCTATATATAGGTGGTGCAGCTTTCACATTTTAAACTATACCACACTTAGAGAAAAAAATTTTATAATCAAAAAATTTTTTTAATTTTAGAATGTAACGTTGTTTCTAAAAATACATAACAATATAAATTAATGTACATGAGTCGTATAGCTATCGAAAAAATAGGTAATCAAAATGTAAATTGCACCAAACTTAAAAAAATGTATAGAGAAAAAAAAATTTATAATCAAAACATTTTGTTAATTTTAAAATGTAATGTTGCTTTTAAAAACACATAAGGATATAAATTAACGTATAGGAATAGTAAGGCCTTCGAAAAAATAGGTAATTAAATTGTAAACTGCACCAAACATAAAAAATGAATAAAAAGAACATTTTTTAAATAAAAAAATTAAACTTTAAATGTAATGTTGTTTCTAAAAATACACCTTAGAAATAATAGGTAATGACATTTTAAACTACAGAGAAAATTGTATAGAGAAAAAGATTTTTACAATCAAAAATTTTTTTAATTTTAAAATGTAATGTTCGTTTTAAAAACACATAACAAAATATATAAACGTACATGAGTGGTATAGCTTTCAAAAAAATAGGTAACAAAATTTTAAACTGCACAAAATTTAGAAAAAATTGTTTGAAGAAACAATTTTTTAAAATCAAGAAAATTAATTACATTTTAAAAGTAATGTTGTTTTAAAAACATATAACAATATAAATTAACGCATATGAGTGATGCAGCTTTCTAAAAAATAGGTAATCACATTTTAAACTACACCAAATTTAGAAAAAAATCTATAGAGAAAAATATTATAATAATAAAAAAAATCATTTTAATAATTGTATGTTGTTTCTAAAAACACAGAACAACATAAATTTAGGTAAGGCTGTCGAAAAAATAGGTAAACAAATTGCAAACTGCACCAAACTTAAAAAATGATTAAAAAGAACAATTTTGCAAAATTAAAAAAAAAATAAACTTTAAATGTAATGTTGTTTCTAAAAATACACCTTCGAAATAATAGGTAATCACATTTTAAACTATACCAAACTCAGAGAAAAAGATTTTTACAATCAATAAAATTTCGTTTATTTTAAAATGTAATGTTCGTTTCAAAAACACATAACAATATAAATTAACGTACATGAGTGGTATAGTTATCGAAAAATAGGTAATTGTTTAAAGGAACAAATTTTTCAAATAAAAAAATAAATTTTGAATGTAATGTTGTTTTTAAAAATATATAACAAAATAAATTAACGCATATGAGTGATACAGCTTTCGAAAAAAATAGGTATAATCGCATTTTAAACTACACCAAACTTAGAGAAAATTCAAGAGAGAAAGAGATTATATTAATCAAAAAAATTGTTCATTTTAAAAATTGAATGGTAATGCTATCGAACAAATAGGTAATCAAATTGTAAACTGTGCCAAACTTAAAGAAAAATTGTTAGAAAGAACAATTTTTTAAATTAAAAAAATGTTAAATTTTAAATGTAATGTTTTTTCTAAAAATACAAAACAAGTTAACGTACATGAGTGGTACAACTCTCAAATTGTAAACTGCACACAACTTAGAGAAATTCTATAGAGAAAGAGATTAAAATAATCAAAAAATTTTTAATTTTAAAAATTGTATGTTGTTTCTAAAAACACATGAAAGTATAAATTAATGCACATGAGTAGTAAGGCTATCGAAAAATACGTAAAAAGAAAACTTTTTTAAAATAAAATAAATATGTTAAATTTTATATGTAATGTTTTTTCTAAAAATACAAAACAAGTTAACGTACATGAGTACGTATATTGTAAACTCCTCAAAACTTGAAAAAAATTGTTTGAAGGAACAATTTTTTAAAATCAAGAAAATTAATTAAATTTTGAATGTAATGTTGTTTTTAAAAACATATAACAATATAAATTAACGCATATGAGTGATACAGCTTTCGAAAAAATAGGTAATCACATTTTAAACTACACCAAACTTAGAGAAAATTCTATAGAGAAAAATATTATAATAAAAAAAATCATTTTAACAATTGTATGTTGTTTCTAAAAACACAGAACAATATAAATTTAGGTAAGGCTGTCGAAAAAATAGGTAAACAAATTGCAAACTGCACCAAACTTAAAAAATGATTAAAAAGAACAATTTTTCAAAATAAAAAAAATTAAACTTTAAATGTAATGTTGTTTCTAAAAATACACCTTCGAAATAATAGGTAATCACATTTTGAACTAAATCAAACTCAGAGAAAATTGTATAGGGAAAAAGATTTTTACAATCAAAAAATTTTGTTAATTTTAAAATATAATGTTCGTTTTAAAAACACATAACAATATATATATTTTTATAATCAAAAATTTTGTTAATTTTAAAACGTAATGTTGTCTCCAAAAACACATAACAATATAAATTAACGTACATGAGTGGTATAGCTATCGAAAAAAATTTAACTTAAATGTAATGCTGTTTCTACAAATACACCTTCGAAATAATCCTATATTTTTATAATCAAAACATTTTGTTAATTTTAAAATGTAATAATGCTTTTAAAAACACATAAGGATATAAATTAACGTACATGAGTAGTAAGGCCTTCGAAAAAATAGGTAATCAAATTGTAAACTGCACCAAACTTAAAAAATTTTTAAAAAGAACAAATCTTTCAAATCAAAAAAAATTGTTTAATTCTGAATCTATTTTTTTTTAATATATAACAATACAAATTAACACATATGAGTGATACAACTTTCGAAAAAATAGGTATAATCGCATTTTAAACCACACCAAACTTAGAAATTCTTTAGAGAAAAAGATTATTATAATCAAAAAAATTTGTTCATTGTTTCTAAAAACACATAACAATAAAAATTAACGCACATGAGTGGTAATGCTATATAAAGAAAATAGTTAAAAAGAAAAAAAATTTAAATAAAATAAAAATGTTAAATTTTATATGTTTTCTAAAAATACAAAACAATTTAACGTACATCAGTACGTAAATTGTAAACTGCACAAAACTTAGAAAAAATTGTTTGAAGGAACAATTTTTTAAAATCAAGAAAATTAATTAAATTTTGAATGTAATGTTGTTTTAAAAATATATAACAATATAAATTAATGCATATGAGTGATACATCTTTCTTAAAAAAATAGGGTATCACATTTTAAACTACACCAAATTTAGAAAAAATTCTATAGAGAAAAAAATTATTATAATCAAAAAATTCTGTTCATTTTAAAAATTTAATTTTGTTTATAAAAACACATTAAGACACATGATTGGTGTTGCTATCGAAAAAATAAGAAATCAAATTGTAAACTGTACCAAAATTAAAGAAAAATTGTTAGAAAGAACAATTTTTTAAATCTAAAAAAATTTAAATTTTGAATGTAATGCTTCTTTTAATACAAAACAAGTTAACGTACATGAGTGGTATAACTTTCAAAAAAAAAAATAAATAAATAAATAAATAAATAAATAAATAAATAAATAAATAAAATAAAATAAGTAACCAAATTGTAAACTGCACACAACTTAGAGAGAATTGTTTAGAGGAAAAAAATTTTCAAATCAAATAAATTTGTTAAATTTTAAATGTAATGTTGTTTTTAAAAATATATAACAATATAAATTAATGCATATGAGTAATACATAGGTAATCGCATTTCAAACTACACCAAACTTAGAGAAAATTCTATAGAGAAAGATATTATAATAATCAAAAAAATTACTTGATTTTAAAAATTGTATGTTATCTCTAAAAACACATAACAATATAAATTAACGCACATGAGTGGTATGGCTATCGAAAAAATAGGTAAACAAATTTTAAACTGCACCAAACTTAAAAAATGATTAAAAAGAACATTTTTTTTAAATAAAAAAATTAACTTTAAATGTAATGTTGTTTCTAAAAATACACCTTCGAAATAATAGGTAATCATATTTTAAACTAAACCAAACACAGAAAAAAATGTATAGAGAAAAAGATTTTTACAATCTAAAAATTTTGTAAATTTTAAAATGTAATGTTCGTTTTAAAAACACATAACAATATATATAAAGGTACATGAGTGGTATAGCTATCGAAAACTAGGCAACCAATGATGTTTTTAGATATGCGCCTACGAAATAATAGGTAATCACATTTTAAACTATACCAGAATCAGAGAAAATTGTTTAGAAACAAAGATTTTTATAATAAAAAAATTTTGTTAAATTTTAATGTAAAGTTGTTTCTAAAAACACATAACAATATAAGTCAACCTATATAGGTGGTGCACTTAGAGAAAAAAATTTTATAATCAAAATTTTTTTTTTTAATTTTAGAACGTAACGTTGTTTCTAAAAATACATAACAATATAAATTAATGTACATGAGTCGTATAGCTATCGAAAAAATAGGTAATTAAATTGTAAACTGCACCAAACATAAAAAATTAATAAAAAGAACATTTTTTAAATAAAAAAATTAAACTTTAAATGTAATGTTGTTTTTTAACCATAGAAATAATAGGTAATGACATTTTAAACTACAGAGAAAATTGTATAGAGAAAAAGATTTTTACAATCAAAAATTTTTTTAATTTTAAAATGTAATGTTCGTTTTAAAAACACATAACAAAATATATAAACGTACATGAGTGGTATAGCTTTCAAAAATATAGGTAACAAAATTTTAAACTGCACAAAATTTAGAAAAAATTGTTTGAAGAAACAATTTTTTGAAATCAAGAAAATTAATTACATTTTAAATGTAATGTTGTTTTAAAAACATATAACAATATAAATTAACGCATATGAGTGATACAGCTTTCTAAAAAATAGGTAATCACATTTTAAACTACACCAAATTTAGAAAAATTCTATAGAGAAAAATATTATAATAATCAAAAAAAAATCATTTTAACAATTGTATGTTGTTTCCAAAAAACACAGAACAATATAAATTTAGGTAAGGCTGTCGAAAAAATAGGTAAACAAATTGCAAACTGCACCAAACTTAAAAAATGATTTAAAAGAACAATTTTTCAAAATAAAAAAAAGTAAACTTTAAATGTAATGTTGTTTCTAAAAATACACCTTCGAAATAATAGGTAATCACATTTTAAACTATACCAAACTCAGAGAAAAAGATTTTTACAATCAATAAAATTTCGTTTATTTAAAAATGTAATGTTCGTTTCAAAAACACATAACAATATAAATTAACGTACATGAGTGGTATAGTTATCGAAAAATAGGTAATTGTTTAAAGGAACAAATTTTTCAAATAAAAAAAATCAATTTTGAATGTAATGTTGTTTATAAAAATATATAACAAAATAAATTAACGCATATGAGTGATACAGCTTTCGAAAAAATAGGTATAATCGCATTTTAAACTACACCAAACTTAGAGAAAATTCAAGAGAGAAAGAGATTATATTAATCAAAAAAATTGTTCATTTTAAAAATTGAGTGGTAATGCTATCGAAAAAAGAGGTAATAAAATTGTAAACTGTGCCAAACTTAAAGAAAAATTGTTAGAAAGAACAATTTTTTAAATTCAAAAAATGTTAAATTTTAAATGTAATGTTTTTTCTAAAAATACAAAACAAGTTAACGTACATGAGTGGTACAACTCTCAAAAAATAGGTAACCAAATTGTAAACTGCACACAACTTAGAGAGAATTGTTTAAAGGAACAAATTTTTAAAATCAAATAAATTTGTTAAATTAAATTTTGAATGTAATGAATAGAACAATATAAATTAACGCATATGAGTGATACAGCTTTCGAAAAAATAGGCAATCACATTTTAAACTACACCAAACTTAGAGAAAATTCTATAGAGAAAAATATTATAATAATAAAAAAAATCATTTTAACAATTGTATGTTGTTTCTAAAAACACAGAACAATATAAATTTAGGTAAGGCTGTCGAAAAAATAGGTAAACAAATTGCAAACTGCACCAAACTTAAAAAATGATTAAAAAGAACAATTTTTCAAAATAAAAAAAATTAAACTTTAAATGTAATGTTGTTTCTAAAAATACACCTTCGAAATTATAGGTAATCACATTTTAAACTATACCAAACTCAGAGAAAAAGATTTTTACAATCAATAAAATTTCGTTTATTTTAAAATGTAATGTTCGTTTCAAAAACACATAACAATATAAATTAACGTACATGAGTGGTATAGTTATCGAAAAATAGGTAATTGTTTAAAGGAAAAAATTTTTCAAATAGAAAAAAAATTAAATTTTGAATGTAATGTTGTTTTTAAAAATATATAACAAAATAAATATGAGTGATACAGCTTTCGAAAAAATAGGTATAATCGCATTTTAAACTACACCAAACTTAGAGAAAATTCAAGAGAGAAAGAGATTATATTAATCAAAAAATTGTTCATTTTAAAAATTGAATGGTAATGCTATCGAACAAATAGGTAATCAAATTGTAAACTGTGCCAAACTTAAAGAAAAATTGTTAGAAAGAACAATTTTTTAAATTCAAATATGTTAAATTTTAAATGTAATGTTTTTTCTAAAAATACAAAACAAGTTAGCGTACATGAGTGGTACAACTCTCAAAAAATAGGTAACCAAATTGTAAACTGCACACAACTTAGAGAAATTCTATAGAGAAAGAGATTAAAATAATCAAAAAATTTTTCATTTTAAAAATTGTATGTTGTTTCTAAAAACACATGAAAGTATAAATTAATACCTATCGAAAAATAGGTATCGCACATAAGTGGTAATGCTATCGAAAAAATAGATAATCAAATTGTAAACTGTACCAAACTTAAAGAAAATTGTTAAAAAGAAAACTTTTTTAAAATAAAATAAATATGTTAAATTTTATATGTAATGTTTTTTCTAAAAATACAAAACAAGTTAACGTACATGAGTACGTATATTGTAAACTGCTCAAAACTTGGAAAAAATTGTTTGAAGGAACAATTTTTTAAAATCAAGAAAATTAATTAAATTTTGAATGTAATGTTGTTTTTAAAATATATAACAATATAAATTAACGCATATGAGTGATACAGCTTTCTACAAAAATAGGTAATCACATTTTAAACTACACCAAACTTAGAGAAAATTCTATAGAGAAAAATATTATAATAATAAAAAAAATTCATTTTAACAATTGTATGTTGTTTCTCAAAACACAGAACAATATAAATTTAGGTAAGGCTGTCGAAAAAATAGGTAAACAAATTGCAAGCTGCACCAAACTTAAAAAATGATTAAAAAGAACAATTTTTCAAAATAAAAAAAATTAAACTTTAAATGTAATGTTGTTTCTAAAAATACACCTACGAAATAATAGGTAATCACATTTTGAACTAAATCAAACTCAGAGAAAATTGTATAGAGAAAAAGATTTTTACAATAAAAAAATTTTGTTAATTTTAAAATATAATGTTCGTTTTAAAAACACATAACAATATATATTTTTATAATCAAAAATTTTGCTAATTTTAAAACGTAATGTTGTCTCTAAAAACACGTAACAATATAAATTAACGTACATGAGTGGTATAGCTATCGAAAAAATTAAAGTTAAATGTAATGTTGTTTCTACAAATACACCTTCGAAATCAACCTATATTTTTATAATCAAAACATTTTGTTAATTTTAAAATGTAATAATGCTTTTAAAAACACATAAGGATATAAATTAACGTACATGAGTAGTAAGGCCTTCGAAAAAATAGGTAATCAAATTGTAAACTGCACCAAACTTAAAAAATGGTTAAAAAGAACAAATTTTTCAAATCAAAAAAAATTGTTAAATTCTGAATGTATTTTTTTAATATATAACAATATAAATTAACACATATGAGTGATACAACTTTCGAAAAAATAGGTATAATCGCATTTTAAACCACACCAAACTTAGAGAAAATTCTTTAGAGAAAAAGATTATTATAATCAAAAAAAATTTGTTCATTGTTTCTAAAAACACATAACAATAAAAATTAACGCACATGAGTGGTAATGCTATATAAAGAAAATAGTTAAAAAGAAAAAAAAATTTTAATAAAATAAAAATGTTAAATTTTATATGTAATGTTTTTTCTAAAAATACAAAACAATTTAACGTACATGAGTACGTAAATTGTAAACTGCACAAAATCAAATAAATTTGTTAAATGTTAAATGTAATGTTGCTTTTAAAAATATATAACAATATAAATTAATGCATATGAGTAATACATAGGTAATCGCATTTCAAACTACACCAAACTTAGGGAAAATTCTATAGAGAAAGAGATTATAATAATCAAAAAAAATTACTTGATTTTAAAAATTGTATGTTATCTCTAAAAACACATAACAATATAAATTAACGCACATGAGTGGTATGGCTATCGAAAAAATAGGTAAACAAATTGTAAACTGCACCAAACTTAAAAAATGATTAAAAAGAACAATTTTTCAAAATAAAAAAATCAAACTTTAAATGTAATGTTGTTTCTAAAAATACACCTTCGAAATAATAGGTAATCACATTTTAAACTATACCAAACTCAGAGAAAAAGATTTTTACAATCAATAAAATTTCGTTTATTTTAAAATGTAATGTTCGTTTCAAAAACACATAACAATATAAATTAACGTACATGAGTGGTATAGTTATCGAAAAATAGGTAATTGTTTAAAGGAACAAATTTTTCAAATAAAAAAAATCAATTTTGAATGTAATGTTGTTTTTAAAAATATATAACAAAATAAATTAACGCATATGAGTGATACAGCTTTCGAAAAAAATAGGTATAATCGCATTTTAAACTACACCAAACATAGAGAAAATTCAAGAGAGAAAGAGATTATATTAATCAAAAAAATTGTTCATTTTAAAAATTGAGTGGTAATGCTATCGAAAAAATAGGTAATCAAATTGTAAACTGTGCCAAACTTAAAGAAAAATTGTTAGAAAGAACAATTTTTTAAATTCAAAAAATGTTAAATTTTAAATGTAATGTTTTTTCTAAAAATACAAAACAAGTTAACGTACATGAGTGGTACAACTCTCAAAAAATAGGTAACCAAATTGTAAACTGCACACAACTTAGAGAAATTCTATAGAGAAAGAGATTAAAATAATCAAAAAATTGTTCATTTTAAAAATTGTATGTTGTTTCTAAAAACACATGAAAGTATAAATTAATGCACGTGAGTAGTAAGGCTATCGAAAAACTAGATAATCAAATTGTAAACTGTACCAAACTTAAAGAAAATTGTTAAAAAGAAAACTTTTTTAAAATAAAATAAAAATGTTAAATTTTATATGTAATGTTTTTTCTAAAAATACAAAACAAGTTAACGTACATGAGTGGTACAACTCTCAAAAAATAGGTAACCAAATTGTAAACTGCACACAACTTAGAAAGAATTGTTTAAAGGAACAAATTTTTAAAATCAAATAAATTTGTTAAATTAAATTTTGAATGTAATGTTGTTTTTAAAAACATATAACAATATAAATTAACGCATATGAGTGATACAGCTTTCGAAAAAATAGGTAATCACATTTTAAACTACACCAAACTTAGAGAAAATTCTATAGAGAAAAATATTATAATAATAAAAAAAATCATTTTAACAATTGTATGTTGTTTCTAAAAACACAGAACAATATAAATTTAGGTAAGGCTGTCGAAAAAATAGGTAAACAAATTGCAAACTGCACCAAACTTAAAAAATGATTAAAAAGAACAATTTTTCAAAATAAAAAAAATTAAACTTTAAATGTAATGTTGTTTCTAAAAATACACCTACGAAATAATAGGTAATCACATTTTGAACTAAATCAAACTCAGAGAAAATTGTATAGAGAAAAAGATTTTTACAATCAAAAAATTTTGTTAATTTTAAAATATAATGTTCGTTTTAAAAACACATAACAATATAAATTAACGTACATGAGTGGTATAGTTATCGAAAAATAGGTAATTGTTTAAAGGAACAAATTTTTCAAATAAAAAAAAATCAATTTGGAATGTAATGTTGTTTTTAAAAATATATAACAGAATAAATTAACGCATATGAGTGATACAGCTTTCGAAAAAAATAGGTATAATCGCATTTTAAACTACACCAAACTTAGAGAAAATTCAAGAGAGAAAGAGATTATATTAATCAAAAAAATTGTTCATTTTAAAAATTGAGTGGTAATGCTATCGAAAAAATAGGTAATCAAATTGTAAACTGTGCCAAACTTAAAGAAAAATTGTTAGAAAGAACAATTTTTTAAATTCAAAAAATTTTAAATTTTAAATGTAATGTTTTTTCTAAAAATACAAAACAAGTTAACGTACATGAGTGGTACAACTCTCAAAAAATAGGTAACCAAATTGTAAACTGCACACAACTTAGAGAAATTCTATAGAGAAAGAGATTAAAATAATCAAAAAATTGTTCATTTTAAAAATTGTATGTTGTTTCTAAAAACACATGAAAGTATAAATTAATGCACATGAGTAGTAAGGCTATCGAAAAACTAGATAATCAAATTGTAAACTGTACCAAACTTAAAGAAAATTGTTAAAAAGAAAACTTTTTTAAAATATAATAAAAATGTTAAATTTTATATGTAATGTTTTTTTCTAAAAATACAAAACAAGTTAACGTACATGAGTGGTACAACTCTCAAAAAATAGGTAACCAAATTGTAAACTGCACACAACTTAGAGAGAATTGTTTAAAGGAACAAATTTTTAAAATCAAATAAATTTGTTAAATTAAATTTTGAATGTAATGTTGTTTTTAAAAACATATAACAATATAAATTAACGCATATGAGTGATACAGCTTTCGAAAAAATAGGTAATCACATTTTAAACTACACCAAACTTAGAGAAAATTCTATAGAGAAAAATATTATAATAATAAAAAAAATCATTTTAACAATTGTATGTTGTTTCTAAAAACACAGAACAATATAAATTTAGGTAAGGCTGTCGAAAAAATAGGTAAACAAATTGCAAACTGCACCAAACTTAAAAAATGATTAAAAAGAACAATTTTTCAAAATAAAAAAAATTAAACTTTAAATGTAATGTTGTTTCTGAAAATACACCTTCGAAATAATAGGTAATCACATTTTAAACTATACCAAACTCAGAGAAAAAGATTTTTACAATCAATAAAATTTCGTTTATTTTAAAATGTAATGTTCGTTTCTAAAACACATAACAATATAAATTAACGTACATGAGTGGTATAGTTATCGAAAAATAGGTAATTGTTTAAAGGAACAAATTTTTCAAATAGAAAAAAAAAATAAATTTTGAATGTAATGTTGTTTTTCAAAATATATAACAAAATAAATTAACGCATATGAGTGATACAGCTTTCGAAAAAAATAGGTATAATCGCATTTTAAACTACACCAAACTTAGAGAAAATTCAAGAGAGAAAGAGATTATATTAATCAAAAAAATTGTTCATTTTAAAAATTGAGTGGTAATGCTATCGAAAAAATAGGTAATCAAATTGTAAACTGTACCAAACTTAAAGAAAAACTATTAGAAAGAACAATTTTTTAAATCAAAAAAATGTTAAATTTTAAATGTATTTTTTTTTTTCTAAAAATACAAAACAAGTTAACGTACATGAGTGGTACAACTCTCAAAAAATAGGTAACCAAATTGTAAACTGCACACAACTTGAAAGTATAAATTAATGCACATGAGTAGTAAGGCTATCGAAAAATAGGTAACGCACATGAGTGGTAATGCTATCGAAAAAATAGATAATCAAATTGTAAACTGTACCAAACTTAAAGAAAATTGTTAAAAAGAAAACTTTTTTAAAATAAAATAAAAATTTTAAATTTTATATGTAATGTTTTTTCTAAAAATACAAAACAAGTTAACGTACATGAGTACGTATATTGTAAACTGCTCAAAACTTGGAAAAAATTGTTTGAAGGAACAATTTTTTAAAATCAAGAAAATTAATTAAATTTTGAATGTAATGTTGTTTTAAAAATATATAACAATATAAATTAACGCATATGAGTGATACAGCTTTCTACAAAAATAGGTAATCACATTTTAAACTACACCAAATTTATAAAAAAATCTATAGAGAAAAAAATTATTACAATCAAAAAATTCTGTACATTAAAAAATGTAATATTGTTTATAAAAACACATAACAATATAAATTAAGACACATGAGTGGTAATGCTATCGAAAAAAAAGGAATCAAATTGTAAACTGTACCAAACTTAAAGAAAAACTATTAGAAAGAACAATTTTTTAAATAAAAAAATGTTAAATTTTAAATGTAATTTTTTTTCTAAAAATACAAAACTAGTTAACGTATATGAGTGGTATAGCTTTCAAAAAAAATAAGTAACCAAATTGTAAACTGCACACAACTTAGACAGAATTGTTTGAAGGAACAAATTTTTCAAATCAAATAAATTTGTTAAATTTTGAATGTAATGTTGTTTTTAAAAATATATAACAATATAAATTAACGCATATGAGTGATACAGCTTTCGAAAAAATAGGTAATCACATTTTAAACTACACCAAACTTAGAGAAAATTCAAGAGAGGAAGAGATTAATATAAATCAAAAAATTGTTCATTTTAAAAATTGTATGTTGTTTCTAAAAACACATGAAAGTATAAATTAATGCACATGAGTAGTAAGGCTATCGAAAAACTAGATAATCAAATTGTAAACTGTACCAAACTTAAAGAAAATTGTTAAAAAGAAAACTTTTTTAAAATAAAATAAAAATGTTAAATTTTATATGTAATGTTTTTTCTAAAAATACAAAACAAGTTAACGTACATGAGTACGTATATTGTAAACTGCTCAAAACTTGGAAAAAATTGTTTGAAGGAACAATTTTTTAAAATCAAGAAAATTAATTAAATTTTCAATGTAATGTTGTTTTAAAAATATATAACAATATAAATTAACGCATATGAGTGATACAGCTTTCTACAAAAATAGGTAATCACATTTTAAACTACACCAAATTTATAAAAAAAAATCTATAGAGAAAAAAATTATTACAATCAAAAAATTCTGTACATTAAAAAATGTAATGTTGTTTGTAAAAACACATAACAATATAAATTAAGACACATGAGTGGTAATGCTATCGAAAAAAAAAGGAATCAAATTGTAAACTGTACCAAACTTAAAGAAAAACTAATAGAAAGAACAATTTTTTAAATAAAAAAATGTTAAATTTTAAATGTATTTCTTTTTTTTTTCTAAAAATACAAAACTAGTTAACGTATATGAGTGGTATAGCTTTCAAAAAAATAAGTAACCAAATTGTAAACTGCACACAACTTAGAGAGAATTGTTTGAAGGAACAAACTTTTCAAATCAAATAAATTTGTTAAATTTTGAATGTAATGTTGTTTTTAAAAATATATAACAATATAAATTAACACATATGAGTGATACAACTTTCGAAAAAATAGGTATAATCGCATTTTAAACTACACCAAACTTAGAGAAAATTCTATAGAGAAAGAGATTATAATAATCAAAAAAAATAGTTCATTTTAAAAATTGTGTGTTGTATCTAAAAACATATAACAATATAAATTAAAGCACATTAGTGGTAAGGCTATCGAAAAAAGGTAAACAAATTGCAAACTGCACCAAACATAAAAAATGAATAAAAACGAACATTTTTTTAAATAAAAAAATAAACTTTAAATGTAATGTTGTTTCTAAAAATACACCTTAGAAATAATAGGTAATCACATTTTAAACTACAGAGAAAATTATATAGAGAAAAAGATTTTTACAATCAAAACTTTTTTTTAATTTTAAAATGTAATATTCGTTTTTAAAACACATAACAAAATATATAAACGTAGATGAGTGGTATAGCTTTCAAAAAAAATAGGTAACCAAATTTTAAACTGCACAAAATTTAGAAAAAATTGTTTGAAGAAACAATTTTTTAAAATCAAGAAAATTAATTACATTTTAAATGTAATGTTGTTTTAAAAACATATAACAATATAAATTAACGCATATGAGTGATACAGCTTTCTAAAAAATAGGTAATCACATTTTAAACTACACCAAATTTAGAAAAAAATCTATAGAGAACAAAACTATTATAATAAAAAAAATTCTGCTCATTTTAAAAATTTAATGTTGTTTGTAAAAACACGTAACAATATAAATTAAGACATCGAAAAAATAGGTAATCAAATTGTAAAATGTACCAAACTTAAAGAAAAATTGTTAGAAAGAACAATTTTTTAAATCAAAAAACTGTTAAATTTTAAATGTAATGTTTTTTTTAAAAATACACAACAAGTTAACGTACATGAATGTATAGCTTTCATTAAATAAGTAACCAAATTGTGAACTGCACACAACTTAGAGAGAATTGTTTAAAGGAACAAATTTTTAAAATCAAATAAATTTGTAAATTAAATTTTGAATGTAATGAATAGAACAATATATATTAACGCATATGAGTGATACAGCTTTCGAAAAAATAGGTAATCACATTTTAAACTACACCAAACTTAGAGAAAATTCTATAGAGAAAAATATTATAATAATAAAAAAATCATTTTAACAATTGTTTGTTGTTTCTAAAAACACAGAACAATATAAATTTAGGTAAGGCTGTCGAAAAAATAGGTAAACAAATTGCAAACTGCACCAAACTTAAAAAATGATTAAAAAGAACAATTTTTCAAAATAAAAAAAAATAAACTTTAAATGTAATGTTGTTTCTAAAAATACACCTTCGAAATCAACCTATATTTTTATAATCAAAACATTTTGTTAATTTTAAAATGTAATAATGCTTTTAAAAACACATAAGGATATAAATTAACGTACATGAGTAGTAAGGCCTTCGAAAAAATAGGTAATCAAATTGTAAACTGCACCAAACTTAAAAAATGGTTAAAAAGAACAAATTTTTCAAATCAAAAAAAATTGTTAAATTCTGAATGTATTTTTTTAATATATAACAATATAAATTAACACATATGAGTGATACAACTTTCGAAAAAATAGGTATAATCGCATTTTAAACCACACCAAACTTAGAGAAAATTCTTTAGAGAAAAAGATTATTATAATCAAAAAAAATTTGTTCATTGTTTCTAAAAACACATAACAATAAAAATTAACGCACATGAGTGGTAATGCTATATAAAGAAAATAGTTAAAAAGAAAAAAAATTTTAATAAAATAAAAATGTTAAATTTTATATGTAATGTTTTTTCTAAAAATACAAAACAATTTAACGTACATGAGTACGTAAATTGTAAACTGCACAAAATCAAATAAATTTGTTAAATGTTAAATGTAATGTTGCTTTTAAAAATATATAACAATATAAATTAATGCATATGAGTAATACATAGGTAATCGCATTTCAAACTACACCAAACTTAGGGAAAATTCTATAGAGAAAGAGATTATAATAATCAAAAAAAATTACTTGATTTTAAAAATTGTATGTTATCTCTAAAAACACATAACAATATAAATTAACGCACATGAGTGGTATGGCTATCGAAAAAATAGGTAAACAAATTGTAAACTGCACCAAACTTAAAAAATGATTAAAAAGAACAATTTTTCAAAATAAAAAAAATCAAACTTTAAATGTAATGTTGTTTCTAAAAATACACCTTCGAAATAATAGGTAATCACATTTTAAACTATACCAAACTCAGAGAAAAAGATTTTTACAATCAATAAAATTTCGTTTATTTTAAAATGTAATGTTCGTTTCAAAAACACATAACAATATAAATTAACGTACATGAGTGGTATAGTTATCGAAAAATAGGTAATTGTTTAAAGGAACAAATTTTTCAAATAAAAAAAATCAATTTTGAATGTAATGTTGTTTTTAAAAATATATAACAAAATAAATTAACGCATATGAGTGATACAGCTTTCGAAAAAAATAGGTATAATCGCATTTTAAACTACACCAAACATAGAGAAAATTCAAGAGAGAAAGAGATTATATTAATCAAAAAAATTGTTCATTTTAAAAATTGAGTGGTAATGCTATCGAAAAAATAGGTAATCAAATTGTAAACTGTGCCAAACTTAAAGAAAAATTGTTAGAAAGAACAATTTTTTAAATTCAAAAAATGTTAAATTTTAAATGTAATGTTTTTTCTAAAAATACAAAACAAGTTAACGTACATGAGTGGTACAACTCTCAAAAAATAGGTAACCAAATTGTAAACTGCACACAACTTAGAGAAATTCTATAGAGAAAGAGATTAAAATAATCAAAAAATTGTTCATTTTAAAAATTGTATGTTGTTTCTAAAAACACATGAAAGTATAAATTAATGCACGTGAGTAGTAAGGCTATCGAAAAACTAGATAATCAAATTGTAAACTGTACCAAACTTAAAGAAAATTGTTAAAAAGAAAACTTTTTTAAAATAAAATAAAAATGTTAAATTTTATATGTAATGTTTTTTCTAAAAATACAAAACAAGTTAACGTACATGAGTGGTACAACTCTCAAAAAATAGGTAACCAAATTGTAAACTGCACACAACTTAGAAAGAATTGTTTAAAGGAACAAATTTTTAAAATCAAATAAATTTGTTAAATTAAATTTTGAATGTAATGTTGTTTTTAAAAACATATAACAATATAAATTAACGCATATGAGTGATACAGCTTTCGAAAAAATAGGTAATCACATTTTAAACTACACCAAACTTAGAGAAAATTCTATAGAGAAAAATATTATAATAATAAAAAAAAAATCATTTTAACAATTGTATGATGTTTCTAAAAACACAGAACAATATAAATTTAGGTAAGGCTGTCGAAAAAATAGGTAAACAAATTGCAAACTGCACCAAACTTAAAAAATGATTAAAAAGAACAATTTTTCAAAATAAAAAAAATTAAACTTTAAATGTAATGTTGTTTCTAAAAATACACCTACGAAATAATAGGTAATCACATTTTGAACTAAATCAAACTCAGAGAAAATTGTATAGAGAAAAAGATTTTTACAATCAAAAAATTTTGTTAATTTTAAAATATAATGTTCGTTTTAAAAACACATAACAATATAAATTAACGTACATGAGTGGTATAGTTATCGAAAAATAGGTAATTGTTTAAAGGAACAAATTTTTCAAATAAAAAAAATCAATTTTGAATGTAATGTTGTTTTTAAAAATATATAACAGAATAAATTAACGCATATGAGTGATACAGCTTTCGAAAAAAATAGGTATAATCGCATTTTAAACTACACCAAACTTAGAGAAAATTCAAGAGAGAAAGAGATTATATTAATCAAAAAAATTGTTCATTTTAAAAATTGAGTGGTAATGCTATCGAAAAAATAGGTAATCAAATTGTAAACTGTGCCAAACTTAAAGAAAAATTGTTAGAAAGAACAATTTTTTAAATTCAAAAAATTTTAAATTTTAAATGTAATGTTTTTTCTAAAAATACAAAACAAGTTAACGTACATGAGTGGTACAACTCTCAAAAAATAGGTAACCAAATTGTAAACTGCACACAACTTAGAGAAATTCTATAGAGAAAGAGATTAAAATAATCAAAAAATTGTTCATTTTAAAAATTGTATGTTGTTTCTAAAAACACATGAAAGTATAAATTAATGCACATGAGTAGTAAGGCTATCGAAAAACTAGATAATCAAATTGTAAACTGTACCAAACTTAAAGAAAATTGTTAAAAAGAAAACTTTTTTAAAATATAATAAAAATGTTAAATTTTATATGTAATGTTTTTTCTAAAAATACAAAACAAGTTAACGTACATGAGTGGTACAACTCTCAAAAAATAGGTAACCAAATTGTAAACTGCACACAACTTAGAGAGAATTGTTTAAAGGAACAAATTTTTAAAATCAAATAAATTTGTTAAATTAAATTTTGAATGTAATGTTGTTTTTAAAAACATATAACAATATAAATTAACGCATATGAGTGATACAGCTTTCGAAAAAATAGGTAATCACATTTTAAACTACACCAAACTTAGAGAAAATTCTATAGAGAAAAATATTATAATAATAAAAAAAATCATTTTAACAATTGTATGTTGTTTCTAAAAACACAGAACAATATAAATTTAGGTAAGGCTGTCGAAAAAATAGGTAAACAAATTGCAAACTGCACCAAACTTAAAAAATGATTAAAAAGAACAATTTTTCAAAATAAAAAAAATTAAACTTTAAATGTAATGTTGTTTCTGAAAATACACCTTCGAAATAATAGGTAATCACATTTTAAACTATACCAAACTCAGAGAAAAAGATTTTTACAATCAATAAAATTTCGTTTATTTTAAAATGTAATGTTCGTTTCTAAAACACATAACAATATAAATTAACGTACATGAGTGGTATAGTTATCGAAAAATAGGTAATTGTTTAAAGGAACAAATTTTTCAAATAGAAAAAAAAAATAAATTTTGAATGTAATGTTGTTTTTCAAAATATATAACAAAATAAATTAACGCATATGAGTGATACAGCTTTCGAAAAAAATAGGTATAATCGCATTTTAAACTACACCAAACTTAGAGAAAATTCAAGAGAGAAAGAGATTATATTAATCAAAAAAATTGTTCATTTTAAAAATTGAGTGGTAATGCTATCGAAAAAATAGGTAATCAAATTGTAAACTGTACCAAACTTAAAGAAAAACTATTAGAAAGAACAATTTTTTAAATCAAAAAAATGTTAAATTTTAAATGTATTTTTTTTTTCTAAAAATACAAAACAAGTTAACGTACATGAGTGGTACAACTCTCAAAAAATAGGTAACCAAATTGTAAACTGCACACAACTTGAAAGTATAAATTAATGCACATGAGTAGTAAGGCTATCGAAAAATAGGTAACGCACATGAGTGGTAATGCTATCGAAAAAATAGATAATCAAATTGTAAACTGTACCAAACTTAAAGAAAATTGTTAAAAAGAAAACTTTTTTAAAATAAAATAAAAATTTTAAATTTTATATGTAATGTTTTTTCTAAAAATACAAAACAAGTTAACGTACATGAGTACGTATATTGTAAACTGCTCAAAACTTGGAAAAAATTGTTTGAAGGAACAATTTTTTAAAATCAAGAAAATTAATTAAATTTTGAATGTAATGTTGTTTTAAAAATATATAACAATATAAATTAACGCATATGAGTGATACAGCTTTCTACAAAAATAGGTAATCACATTTTAAACTACACCAAATTTATAAAAAAATCTATAGAGAAAAAAATTATTACAATCAAAAAATTCTGTACATTAAAAAATGTAATATTGTTTATAAAAACACATAACAATATAAATTAAGACACATGAGTGGTAATGCTATCGAAAAAAAAGGAATCAAATTGTAAACTGTACCAAACTTAAAGAAAAACTATTAGAAAGAACAATTTTTTAAATAAAAAAATGTTAAATTTTAAATGTAATTTTTTTTCTAAAAATACAAAACTAGTTAACGTATATGAGTGGTATAACTTTCAAAAAAAATAAGTAACCAAATTGTAAACTGCACACAACTTAGACAGAATTGTTTGAAGGAACAAATTTTTCAAATCAAATAAATTTGTTAAATTTTGAATGTAATGTTGTTTTTAAAAATATATAACAATATAAATTAACGCATATGAGTGATACAGCTTTCGAAAAAATAGGTAATCACATTTTAAACTACACCAAACTTAGAGAAAATTCAAGAGAGGAAGAGATTAATATAAATCAAAAAATTGTTCATTTTAAAAATTGTATGTTGTATCTAAAAACATATAACAATATAAATTAACGCACATGAGTGGAAAGGCTATCGAAAAAATAGGCAAACAAATTGCAAACTGCACCAAACTTAAAGAACATTTTTTTATATAAAAAAATTAAACTTTAAATGTAATGTTGTTTCTAAAAATACACCTTCGAAATAATAGGTAATCACATTTTGAACTAAATCAAACTCAGAAAAAATTTTATAGAGAAAAAGATTTTTACTATCAAAAATTTTTGTTAATTTTAAAATGTAATGTTCGTTTTAAAAACACATAACATTATATATAAACGCACATGAGTGGTGTAGCTTTCGATAAGATTTTTATAATCAAAAATTTTGTTAATTTTAAAACGTAATGTTGTTTCTAAAAACACGTAACAATATAAATTAACGTACATGAGTAGTATAGCTATCGAAAAAAATTAAACTTAAATGTAATGTTGTTTCTACAAATACACCTTCAAAATCAACCTATATTTTTAAAAACACATAAGGATATAAATTAACGTACATGATTGTAAACTGCACCAAACTTAAAAAATGGTTAAAAAGAACAAATTTTTCAAATCCAAAAAAAAATGTTAAATTTTGAATGTAATGTTGTTTTTAAAAATATATATCAATATAAATTAACACATATGAGTGATACAACTTTCGAAAAAATAGGTATAATCGCATTTTAAACTACACCAAACTTAGAGAAAATTCTATAGAAAAAGAGATTATAATAATCAAAAAAAAATAGTTCATTTTAAAAATTGTGTGTTGTATCTAAAAACATATAACAATATAAATTAAAGCACATGAGTGGAAAGGCTATCGAAAAAACAGGTAAACAAATTGCAAACTGCACCAAACATAAAAAATGAATAAAAACGAACATATTTTTAAATAAAAAAATAAACTTTAAATGTAATGTTGTTTCTAAAAATACACCTTAGAAATAATAGGTAATCACATTTTAAACTACAGAGAAAATTGTATAGAGAAAAAGATTTTTACAATCAAAATTTTTTTTTAATTTTAAAATGTAATATTCGTTTTAAAAACACATAACAAAATATATAAACGTAGATGAGTGGTATAGCTTTCAAAAAAATAGGTAACCAAATTTTAAACTGCACAAAATTTAGAAAAAATTGTTTGAAGAAACAATTTTTTAAAATCAAGAAAATTAATTACATTTTAAATGTAATGTTGTTTTAAAAACATATAACAATATAAATTAACGCATATGAGTGATACAGCTTTCTAAAAAATAGGTAATCACATTTTAAACTACACCAAATTTAGAAAAAAAATCTATAGAGAAAAAAACTATTATAATCAAAAAATTCTGCTCATTTTAGAAATTTAATGTTGTTTGTAAAAACACGTAACAATATAAATTAAGACATCGAAAAAATAGGTAATCACATTGTAAAATGTACCAAACTTAAAGAAAAATTGTTAGAAAGAACAATTTTTTAAATCAAAAAACTGTTAAATTTTAAATGTAATGTTTTTTCTAAAAATATTAAACAAGTTAACGTACATGAGTGGTATAGCAATAAAATAAGTAACCAAATTGTAAACTGCACACAACTTAGAGAGAATTGTTTAAAGGAACAAATTTTTAAAATCAATTAAATTTGTTAAATTATGTAATGTTGTTTTTAAAAACATATAACAATATAAATTAACGCATGTGAGTGATACAGCTTTCGAAAAAATAGGTAATCACATTTTAAACTATACCAAACTTAGAGAAAAATATTATAATAATAAAAAAATTCATTTTAACAATTATATGTTGTTTCTCAAAACACAGAACAATATAAATTTAGGTAAGGCTGTCGAAAAAATAGGTAAACAAATTGCAAACTGCACTAAACTTAAAAAATGATTAAAAAGAACAATTTTTCAAAATAAAAAAAATTAAACTTTAAATGTAATGTTGTTTCTAAAAAAAACCTTCGAAATAATAGGTAATCACATTTTGAACTAAATCAAACTCAGAGAAAATTGTATAGAGAAAAAGATTTTTACAATCAAAAAATTTTGTTAATTTTAAAATATAATGTTCGTTTTAAAAACACATAACAACATGTATATATTTTTATAATCAAAAATTTTGTTAATTTTAAAACGTAATGTTGTCTCTAAAAACACGTAACAATATAAATTAACGTACATGAGTGGTATAGCTATCGAAAAAAATTAAAGTTAAATGTAATGTTGTTTCTACAAATACACCTTCGAAATCAACCTATATTTTTATAATCAAAACATTTTGTTAATTTTAAAATGTAATAACGCTTTTAAAAACACATAAGGATATAAATTAACGTACATGAGTAGTAAGGCCTTCGAAAAAATAGGTAATCAAATTGTAAACTGCACCAAACTTAAAAAATGGTTAAAAAGAACAAATTTTTCAAATCAAAAAAAATTGTTAAATTCTGAATGTATTTTTTTAATATATAACAATATAAATTAACACATATGAGTGATACAACTTTCGAAAAAATAGGTATAATCGCATTTTAAACCACACCAAACTTAGAGAAAATTCTTTAGAGAAAAAGATTATTATAATCAAAAAAATTTGTTCATTGTTTCTAAAAACACATAACAATAAAAATTAACGCACATGAGTGGTAATGCTATATAAAGAAAATAGTTAAAAAGAAAAAAAACTTAAATAAAATAAAAATGTTAAATTTTATATGTAATGTTTTTTCTAAAAATACAAAACAATTTAACGTACATGAGTACGTAAATTGTAAACTGCACAAAATCAAATAAATTTGTTAAATTTTAAATGTAATGTTGTTTTTAAAAATATATAACAATATAAATTAATGCATATGAGTAATACATAGGTAATCGCATTTCAAACTACACCAAACTTAGGGAAAATTCTATAGAGAAAGAGATTATAATAATCAAAAAAATTACTTGATTTTAAAAATTGTATGTTATCTCTAAAAACACATAACAATATAAATTAACGCACATGAGTGGTATAGCTATCGAAAAAATAGGTAAACAAATTGTAAACTGCACCAAACTTAAAAAATGATTAAAAAGAACATTTTTTTTAAATAAAAAAAATTAACTTTAAATGTAATGTTGTTTCTAAAAATACACCTTCGAAATAATAGGTAATCATATTTTAAACTAAACCAAACACAGAGAAAATTGTATAGAGAAAAAGATTTTTACAATCAAAAAATTTTGTAAATTTTAAAATGTAATGTTCGTTTTAAAAACACATAACAATATATATAAAGGTACATGAGTGGTATAGCTATCGAAAAAATAGGCAATCAAATTGTGTTTTTAGATATGCGCCTTCGAAATAATAGGTAATCACATTTTAAACTATACCAGACTCAGAGAAAATTGTTTAGAAAAAAAGATTTTTATAATAAAAAAATTTTGTTAAATTTTAATGTAAATTTGTTTCTAAAAACACATAACAATATAAGTCAACCTATATAGGTGGTGCAGCTTTCACATTTTAAACTATACCACACTTAGAGAAAAAATTTTATAATCAAAAATTTTTTTTTAATTTTAGAACGTAATGTGTTTCTAAAAATACATAACAATATAAATTAATGTACATGAATCGTATAGCTATCGAAAAAATAGGTAATCAAAATGTAAATTGCACCAAACATAAAAAATGAATAAAAAGAACATTTTTTTAAATAAAAAAAATAAACTTTAAATGTAATGTTGTTTCTAAAAATACACCTTAGAAATAATAGGTAATGACATTTTAAACAGAGAAAATTGTATAGAGAAAAAGATTTTTACAATCAAAATTTTTTTTTTTAATTTTAAAATGTAATGTTCGTTTTAAAAACAAAATATATAAACGTACATGAGTGGTATAGCTTTCAAAAATATAGGTAACAAAATTTTAAACTGCACAAAATTTAGAAAAAATTGTTTGAAGAAACAATTTTTTAAAATCAAGTAAATTAATTGCATTTTAAATGTAATGTTGTTTTAAAAACATATAACAATATAAATTAACGCATATGAGTGATACAGCTTTCGAAAAAATAGGTAATCAATTTTTAAACTACACCAAACTTAGAGAAAATTCTATAGAGAAAAATATTATAATAATAAAAAAATCATTTTAACAATTGTATGTTGTTTCTAAAAACACAGAACAATATAAATTTAGGTAAGGCTGTCGAAAAAATAGGTAAACAAATTGCAAACTGCACCAAACTTAAAAAATGATTAAAAAGAAAAATTTTTCAAAATAAAAAAAATTAAACTTTAAATGTAATGTTGTTTCTAAAAATACACCTTCGAAATAATAGGTAATCACATTTTAAACTATACCAAACTCAGAGAAAAAGATTTTTACAATCAATAAAATTTCGTTTATTTTAAAATGTAATGTTCGTTTCAAAAACACATAACAATATAAATTAACGTACATGAGTGGTATAGTTATCGAAAAATAGGTAATTGTTTAAAGGAAAAAATTTTTCAAATAGAAAAAAAATTAAATTTTGAATGTAATGTTGTTTTTCAAAATATATAACAAAATAAATTAACGCATATGAGTGACACAGCTTTCGAAAAAAATAGGTATAATCGCATTTTAAACTACACCAAACTTAGAGAAAATTGAAGAGAGAAAGAGATTATATTAATCAAAAAAAATTTTCATTTTAAAAATTGAGTGGTAATGCTATCGAAAAAATAGGTAATCAAACTGTAAACTGTACCAAACTTAAAGAAAAACTATTAGAAAGAACAATTTTTTAAATCAAAAAAATGTTAAATTTTAAATGTAATTTTTTTTCTAAAAATACAAAACAAGTTAACGTACATGAGTACGTATATTGTAAACTGCTCAAAACTTGGAAAAAATTGTTTGAAGGAACAATTTTTTAAAATCAAGAAAATTAATTAAATTTTGAATGTAATGTTGTTTTAAAAATATATAACAATATAAATTAACGCATATGAGTGATACAGCTTTCTACAAAAATAGGTAATCACATTTTAAACTACACCAAATTTATAAAAAAAAATCTATAGAGAAAAAAATTATTACAATCAAAAAATTCTGTACATTAAAAAATGTAATGTTGTTTGTAAAAACACATAACAATATAAATTAAGACACATGAGTGGTAATGCTATCGAAAAAAAAGGAATCAAATTGTAAACTGTACCAAACTTAAAGAAAAACTATTAGAAAGAACAATTTTTTAAATCAAAAAATGTTAAATTTTAAATGTAATGCTTTTTTCTAAAAATACAAAACTAGTTAACGTATATGAGTGGTATAGCTTTCAAAAAAATAAGTAACCAAATTGTAAACTGCACACAACTTAGAGAGAATTGTTTGAAGGAACAAACTTTTCAAATCAAATAAATTTGTTAAATTTTGAATGTAATGTTGTTTTTAAAAATATATAACAATATAAATTAACACATATGAGTAAATTAACACATATGATGAGAAAGAGATTATAATAATCAAAAAAAATAGTTCATTTTAAAAATTGTGTGTTGTATCTAAAAACATATAACAATATAAATTAAAGCACATTAGTGGTAAGGCTATCGAAAAAAGGTAAACAAATTGCAAACTGCACCAAACATAAAAAATGAATAAAAACGAACATTTTTTTAAATAAAAAAATAAACTTTAAATGTAATGTTGTTTCTAAAAATACACCTTAGAAATAATAGGTAATCACATTTTAAACTACAGAGAAAATTATATAGAGAAAAAGATTTTTACAATCAAAACTTTTTTTAATTTTAAAATGTAATATTCGTTTTAAAAACACATAACAAAATATATAAACGTAGATGAGTGGTATAGCTTTCAAAAAAATAGGTAACCAAATTTTAAACTGCACAAAATTTAGAAAAAATTGTTTGAAGAAACAATTTTTTAAAATCAAGAAAATTAATTACATTTTTTATGTAATGTTGTTTTAAAAACATATAACAATATAAATTAACGCATATGAGTGATACAGCTTTCTAAAAAATAGGTAATCACATTTTAAACTACACCAAATTTAGAAAAAAAATCTATAGAGAACAAAACTATTATAATAAAAAAATTCTGCTCATTTTAGAAATTTAATGTTGTTTGTAAAAACACGTAACAATATAAATTAAGACATCGAAAAAATAGGTAATCAAATTGTAAAATGTACCAAACTTAAAGAAAAATTGTTAGAAAGAACAATTTTTTAAATCAAAAAACTGTTAAATTTTAAATGTAATGTTTTTTCTAAAAATACACAACAAGTTAACGTACATGAATGTATAGCTTTCATTAAATAAGTAACCAAATTGTAAACTGCACACAACTTAGAGAGAATTGTTTAAAGGAAGAAATTTTTAAAATCAAATAAATTTGTAAATTAAATTTTGAATGTAATGAATAGAACAATATAAATTAACGCATATGAGTGATACAGCTTTCGAAAAAATAGGTAATCACATTTTAAACTACACCAAACTTAGAGAAAATTCTATAGAGAAAAATATTATAATAATAAAAAAAATTCATTTTAACAATTGTATGTTGTTTCTAAAAACACAGAACAATATAAATTTAGGTAAGGCTGTCGAAAAAATAGGTAAACAAATTGCAAACTGCACCAAACTTAAAAAATGATTAAAAAGAACAATTTTTCAAAATAAAAAAAATAAACTTTAAATGTAATGTTGTTTCTAAAAATACACCTTCGAAATAATAGGTAATCACATTTTAAACTATACCAAACTCAGAGAAAAAGATTTTTACAATCAATAAAATTTCGTTTATTTTAAAATGTAATGTTCGTTTCAAAAACACATAACAATATAAATTAACGTACATGAGTGGTATAGTTATCGAAAAATAGGTAATTGTTTAAAGGAACAAATTTTTCAAATAGAAAAAAAAAAAAAAATTTTGAATGTAATGTTGTTTTTCAAAATATATAACAAAATAAATTAACGCATATGAGTGATACAGCTTTCGAAAAAATAGGTATAATCGCATTTTAAACTACACCAAACTTAGAGAAAATTGAAGAGAGAAAGAGATTATATTAATCAAAAAAATTGTTCATTTTAAAAATTGAGTGGTAATGCTATCGAAAAAATAGGTAATCAAATTGTAAACTGTACCAAACTTAAAGAAAAACTATTAGAAAGAACAATTTTTTAAATCAAAAAAATGTTAAATTTTAAATGTAATTTTTTTTTCTAAAAATACAAAACAAGTTAACGTACATGAGTGGTACAACTCTCAAAAAATAGGTAACCAAATTGTAAACTGCACACAACTTAGAGAAATTCTATAGAGAAAGAGATTAAAATAATAAAAAAAATTTTCATTTTAAAAATTGTATGTTGTTTCTAAAAACACATGAAAGTATAAATTAACGCACATGAGTAGTAAGGCTATCGAAAAATAGGTAACGCACATGAGTGGTAATGCTATCGAAAAAATATATAATCAAATTGTAAACTGTACCAAACTTAAAGAAAATTGTTAAAAAGAAAACTTTTTTAAAATAAAATAAAAATGTTAAATTTTATATGTAATGTTTTTTCTAAAAATACAAAACAAGTTAACGTACATGAGTACGTATATTGTACACTGCTCAAAACTTGGAAAAAATTGTTTGAAGGAACAATTTTTTAAAATCAAGATAATTAATTAAATTTTGAATGTAATGTTGTTTTAAAAATATATAACAATATAAATTAACGCATATGAGTGATACAGCTTTCTACAAAAATAGGTAATCACATTTTAAACTACACCAAATTTATAAAAAAAATCTATAGAGAAAAAAATTATTACAATCAAAAAATTCTGTACATTAAAAAATGTAATGTTGTTTGTAAAAACACATAACAATATAAATTAAGACACATGAGTGGTAATGCTATCGAAAAAAAAAGGAATCAAATTGTAAACTGTACCAAACTTAAAGAAAAACTATTAGAAAGAACAATTTTTTAAATCAAAAAAATGTTAAATTTTAAATGTAATGTTTTTTTCTAAAAATACAAAACTAGTTAACGTATATGAGTGGTATAGCTTTCAAAAAAAAAATAAGTAACCAAATTGTAAACCGCACACAACTTAGAGAGAATTGTTTGAAGGAACAAATTTTTCAAATCAAATAAATTTGTTAAATTTTGAATGTAATGTTGTTTTTAAAAATATATAACAATATAAATTAACGCATATGAGTGATACAGCTTTCGAAAAAATAGGTAATCACATTTTAAACTACACCAAACTTAGAGAAAATTCAAGAGAGAAAGAGATTAATATTAATCAAAAAATTGTTCATTTTAAAAATTTATGTTGTATCTAAAAACATATAACAATATAAATTAACGCACATGAGTGGAAAGGCTATCGAAAAAATAGGTAAACAAATTGCAAACTGCACCAAACTTAAAGAACATTTTTTTTATATAAAAAAATTAAACTTTAAATGTAATATTGTTTCTAAAAATACACCTTCGAAATAATAGGTAATCACATTTTGAACTAAATCAAACTCAGAGAAAATTTTATAGAGAAAAAGATTTTTACTATCAAAAATTTTTGTTAATTTTAAAATGTAATGTTCGTTTTAAAAACACATAACAATATATATAAACGCACATGAGTGGTGTAGCTTTCGATAAGATTTTTATAATCAAAAATTTTGTTAATTTTAAAACGTAATGTTGTTTCTAAAACACGTAACAATATAAATTAACGTACATGAGTAGTATAGCTATCGAAAAAAATTAAACTTAAATGTAATGTTGTTTCTACAAATACACCTTCGAAATCAACCTATATTTTTATAATCAAAACATTTTGTTAATTTTAAAACGTAATGTTGCTTTTAAAAACACATAAGGATATAAATTAACGTACATGAGTAGTAAGGCCTTCGAAAAAAATAGGTAATCAAATTGTAAACTGCACCAAACTTAAAAAATGGTTAAAAAGAACAAATTTTTCAAATCAAAAAAAAAAAAATGTTAAATTTTGAATGTAATGTTGTTTTTAAAAATATATAACAATATAAATTAACACATATGAGTGATACAACTTTCGAAAAAATCGCATTTTAAACTACACCAAACTTAGAGAAAATTCTATAGAGAAAGAGATTATAATAATCAAAAAAAATAGTTCATTTTAAAAATTGTGTGTTGTATCTAAAAACATATAACAATATAAATTAAAGCACATTAGTGGTAAGGCTATCGAAAAAAGGTAAACAAATTGCAAACTGCACCAAACATAAAAAATGAATAAAAACGAACATTTTTTGAAATAAAAAAAATAAACTTTAAATGTAATGTTGTTTCTAAAAATACACCTTAGAAATAATAGGTAATCACATTTTAAACTACAGAGAAAATTGTATAGAGAAAAAGATTTTTACAATCAAAATTTTTTTTTAATTTTAAAATGTAATATTCGTTTTAAAAACACATAACAAAATATATAAACGTAGATGAGTGGTATAGCTTTCAAAAAAATAGGTAACCAAATTTTAAACTGCACAAAATTTAGAAAAATTGTTTGAAAAATCAAGAAAATTAATTACATTTTAAATGTAATGTTGTTTTAAAAACATATAACAATATAAATTAACGCATATGAGTGATACAGCTTTCTAAAAAATAGGTAATCACATTTTAAACTACACCAAATTTAGAAAAAAATCTATAGAGAAAAAAACTATTATAATAAAAATTCTGCTCATTTTAGAAATTTAATGTTGTTTGTAAAAACACGTAACAATATAAATTAAGACATCGAAAAAATAGGTAATCAAATTGTAAAATGTACCAAACATAAAGAAAAATTGTTAGAAAGAACAATTTTTAAATCAAAAAACTGTTAAATTTTAAATGTAATGTTTTTTCTAAAAATACACAACAAGTTAACGTACATGAATGTATAGCTTTCATTAAATAAGTAACCAAATTGTAAACTGCACACAACTTAGAGAGAATTGTTTAAAGGAACAAATTTTTAAAATCAAATAAATTTGTTAAATTAAATTTTGGATGTAATGAATAGAACAATATAAATTAACGCATATGAGTGATACAGCTTTCGAAAAAATAGGCAATCACATTTTAAACTACACCAAACTTAGAGAAAATTCTATAGAGAAAAATATTATAATAATAAAAAATCATTTTAACAATTGTATGTTGTTTCTAAAAACACAGAACAATGTAAATTTAGGTAAGGCTGTCGAAAAAATAGGTAAACAAATTGCAAACTGCACCAAACTTAAAAAATGATTAAAAAGAACAATTTTTCAAAATAAAAAAAATTAAACTTTAAATGTAATGTTGTTTCTAAAAAAAACCTTCGAAATAATAGGTAATCACATTTTGAACTAAATCAAACTCAGAGAAAATTGTATAGAGAAAAAGATTTTTACAATCAAAAAATTTTGTTAATTTTAAAATATAATGTTCGTTTTAAAAACACATAACAATATGTATATATTTTTATAATCAAAAATTTTGTTAATTTTAAAACGTAATGTTGTCTCTAAAAACACGTAACAATATAAATTAACGTACATGAGTGGTATAGCTATCGAAAAAAATTAAAGTTAAATGTAATGTTGTTTCTACAAATACACCTTCGAAATCAACCTATATTTTTATAATCAAAACATTTTGTTAATTTTAAAATGTAATAACGCTTTTAAAAACACATAAGGATATAAATTAACGTACATGAGTAGTAAGGCCTTCGAAAAAATAGGTAATCAAATTGTAAACTGCACCAAACTTAAAAAATGGTTAAAAAGAACAAATTTTTCAAATCAAAAAAATTGTTAAATTCTGAATGTATTTTTTTAATATATAACAATATAAATTAACACATATGAGTGATACAACTTTCGAAAAAATAGGTATAATCGCATTTTAAACCACACCAAACTTAGAGAAAATTCTTTAGAGAAAAAGATTATTATAATCAAAAAAATTTGTTCATTGTTTCTAAAAACACATAATAAAAATTAACGCACATGAGTGGTAATGCTATATAAAGAAAATAGTTAAAAAGAAAAAAACTTAAATAAAATAAAAATGTTAAATTTTATATGTAATGTTTTTTCTAAAAATACAAAACAATTTAACGTACATGAGTACGTAAATTGTAAACTGCACAAAATCAAATAAATTTGTTAAATTTTAAATGTAATGTTGTTTTTAAAAATATATAACAATATAAATTAATGCATATGAGTAATACATAGGTAATCGCATTTCAAACTACACCAAACTTAGGGAAAATTCTATAGAGAAAGAGATTATAATAATCAAAAAAATTACTTGATTTTAAAAATTGTATGTTATCTCTAAAAACACATAACAATATAAATTAACGCACATGAGTGGTATAGCTATCGAAAAAATAGGTAAACAAATTGTAAACTGCACCAAACTTAAAAAATGATTAAAAAGAACATTTTTTTTAAATAAAAAAAAATTAACTTTAAATGTAATGTTGTTTCTAAAAATACACCTTCGAAATAATAGGTAATCATATTTTAAACTAAACCAAACACAGAGAAAAATGTATAGAGAAAAAGATTTTTACAATCAAAAAATTTTGTAAATTTTAAAATGTAATGTTCGTTTTAAAAACACATAACAATATATATAAAGGTACATGAGTGGTATAGCTATCGAAAAAATAGGCAATCAAATTGTGTTTTTAGATATGCGCCTTCGAAATAATAGGTAATCACATTTTAAACTATACCAGACTCAGAGAAAATTGTTTAGAAAAAAAGATTTTTATAATAAAAAAATTTTGTTAAATTTTAATGTAAATTTGTTTCTAAAAACACATAACAATATAAGTCAACCTATATAGGTGGTGCAGCTTTCACATTTTAAACTATACCACACTTAGAGAAAAAAATTTTATAATCAAAAATTTTTTTTTAATTTTAGAACGTAATGTGTTTCTAAAAATACATAACAATATAAATTAATGTACATGAATCGTATAGCTATCGAAAAAATAGGTAATCAAAATGTAAATTGCACCAAACATAAAAAATGAATAAAAAGAACATTTTTTTAAATAAAAAAATAAACTTTAAATGTAATGTTGTTTCTAAAAATACACCTTAGAAATAATAGGTAATGACATTTTAAACAGAGAAAATTGTATAGAGAAAAAGATTTTTACAATCAAAATTTTTTTTTAATTTTAAAATGTAATGTTCGTTTTAAAAACAAAATATATAAACGTACATGAGTGGTATAGCTTTCAAAAATATAGGTAACAAAATTTTAAACTGCACAAAATTTAGAAAAAATTGTTTGAAGAAACAATTTTTTAAAATCAAGTAAATTAATTGCATTTTAAATGTAATGTTGTTTTAAAAACATATAACAATATAAATTAACGCATATGAGTGATACAGCTTTCGAAAAAATAGGTAATCAATTTTTAAACTACACCAAACTTAGAGAAAATTCTATAGAGAAAAATATTATAATAATAAAAAATCATTTTAACAATTGTATGTTGTTTCTAAAAACACAGAACAATATAAATTTAGGTAAGGTTGTCGAAAAAATAGGTAAACAAATTGCAAACTGCACCAAACTTAAAAAATGATTAAAAAGAAAAATTTTTCAAAATAAAAAAAATTAAACTTTAAATGTAATGTTGTTTCTAAAAATACACCTTCGAAATAATAGGTAATCACATTTTAAACTATACCAAACTCAGAGAAAAAGATTTTTACAATCAATAAAATTTCGTTTATTTTAAAATGTAATGTTCGTTTCAAAAACACATAACAATATAAATTAACGTACATGAGTGGTATAGTTATCGAAAAATAGGTAATTGTTTAAAGGAAAAAATTTTTCAAATAGAAAAAAAATTAAATTTTGAATGTAATGTTGTTTTTCAAAATATATAACAAAATAAAATAACGCATATGAGTTTCACAGCTTTCGAAAAAAATAGGTATAATCGCATTTTAAACTACACCAAACTTAGAGAAAATTGAAGAGAGAAAGAGATTATATTAATCAAAAAAAATTTCATTTTAAAAATTGAGTGGAAAAAATAGGTAATCAAACTGTAAACTGTACCAAACTTAAAGAAAAACTATTAGAAAGAACAATTTTTTAAATCAAAAAAATGTTAAATTTTAAATGTAATTTTTTTTCTAAAAATACAAAACAAGTTAACGTACATGAGTACGTATATTGTAAACTGCTCAAAACTTGGAAAAAATTGTTTGAAGGAACAATTTTTTAAAATCAAGAAAATTAATTAAATTTTGAATGTAATGTTGTTTTAAAAATATATAACACGCATATGAGTGATACAGCTTTCTACAAAAATAGGTAATCACATTTTAAACTACACCAAATTTATAAAAAAAAATCTATAGAGAAAAAAATTATTACAATCAAAAAATTCTGTACATTAAAAAATGTAATGTTGTTTGTAAAAACACATAACAATATAAATTAAGACACATGAGTGGTAATGCTATCGAAAAAAAGGAATCAAATTGTAAACTGTACCAAACTTAAAGAAAAACTATTAGAAAGAACAATTTTTTAAATCAAAAAATGTTAAATTTTAAATGTAATGCTTTTTTCTAAAAATACAAAACTAGTTAACGTATATGAGTGGTATAGCTTTCAAAAAAATAAGTAACCAAATTGTAAACTGCACACAACTTAGAGAGAATTGTTTGAAGGAACAAACTTTTCAAATCAAATAAATTTGTTAAATTTTGAATGTAATGTTGTTTTTAAAAATATATAACAATATAAATTAACACATATGAGTAAATTAACACATATGATGAGAAAGAGATTATAATAATCAAAAAAAATAGTTCATTTTAAAAATTGTGTGTTGTATCTAAAAACATATAACAATATAAATTAAAGCACATTAGTGGTAAGGCTATCGAAAAAAGGTAAACAAATTGCAAACTGCACCAAACATAAAAAATGAATAAAAACGAACATTTTTTAAATAAAAAAATAAACTTTAAATGTAATGTTGTTTCTAAAAATACACCTTAGAAATAATAGGTAATCACATTTTAAACTACAGAGAAAATTATATAGAGAAAAAGATTTTTACAATCAAAACTTTTTTTTAATTTTAAAATGTAATATTCGTTTTAAAAACACATAACAAAATATATAAACGTAGATGAGTGGTATAGCTTTCAAAAAAATAGGTAACCAAATTTTAAACTGCACAAAATTTAGAAAAATTGTTTGAAAAATCAAGAAAATTAATTACATTTTAAATGTAATGTTGTTTTAAAAACATATAACAATATAAATTAACGCATATGAGTGATACAGCTTTCTAAAAAATAGGTAATCACATTTTAAACTACACCAAATTTAGAAAAAAATCTATAGAGAAAAAAACTATTATAATAAAAAAATTCTGCTCATTTTAGAAATTTAATGTTGTTTGTAAAAACACGTAACAATATAAATTAAGACATCGAAAAAATAGGTAATCAAATTGTAAAATGTACCAAACATAAAGAAAAATTGTTAGAAAGAACAATTTTTTAAATCAAAAAACTGTTAAATTTTAAATGTAAAAATACACAACAAGTTAACGTACACAACAAGTTAAAAATACACAACAAGTTAACGTACATGAATGTATAGCTTTCATTAAATAAGTAACCAAATTGTAAACTGCACACAACTTAGAGAGAATTGTTTAAAGGAACAAATTTTTAAAATCAAATAAATTTGTTAAATTAAATTTTGGATGTAATGAATAGAACAATATAAATTAACGCATATGAGTGATACAGCTTTCGAAAAAATAGGCAATCACATTTTAAACTACACCAAACTTAGAGAAAATTCTATAGAGAAAAATATTATAATAATAAAAAATCATTTTAACAATTGTATGTTGTTTCTAAAAACACAGAACAATATAAATTTAGGTAAGGCTGTCGAAAAAATAGGTAAACAAATTGCAAACTGCACCAAACTTAAAAAATGATTAAAAAGAACAATTTTTCAAAATAAAAAAAAATTAAACTTTAAATGTAATGTTGTTTCTAAAAATACACCTTCGAAATAATAGGTAATCACATTTTAAACTATACCAAACTCAGAGAAAAAGATTTTTACAATCAATAAAATTTCGTTTATTTTAAAATGTAATGTTATAGTTATCGAAAAATAGATAATTGTTTAAAGGAAAAAATTTTTCAAATAGAAAAAAAATTAAATTTTGAATGTAATGTTGTTTTTCAAAATATATAACAAAATAAATTAACGCATATGAGTGACACAGCTTTCGAAAAAAATAGGTATAATCGCATTTTAAACTACACCAAACTTAGAGAAAATTCTATAGAGAAAAATATTATAATAATAAAAAAAATTCATTTTAACAATTATATGTTGTTTCTCAAAACACAGAACAATGTAAATTTAGGTAAGGCTGTCGAAAAAATAGGTAAACAAATTGCAAACTGCACTAAACTTAAAAAATGATTAAAAAGAACAATTTTTCAAAATAAAAAAAATTAAACTTTAAATGTAATGTTGTTTCTAAAAAAAACCTTCGAAATAATAGGTAATCACATTTTGAACTAAATCAAACTCAGAGAAAATTGTATAGAGAAAAAGATTTTTACAATCAAAAAATTTTGTTAATTTTAAAATATAATGTTCGTTTTAAAAACACATAACAATATGTATATATTTTTATAATCAAAAATTTTGTTAATTTTAAAACGTAATGTTGTCTCTAAAAACACGTAACAATATAAATTAACGTACATGAGTGGTATAGCTATCGAAAAAAATTAAAGTTAAATGTAATGTTGTTTCTACAAATACACCTTCGAAATCAACCTATATTTTTATAATCAAAACATTTTGTTAATTTTAAAATGTAATAACGCTTTTAAAAACACATAAGGATATAAATTAACGTACATGAGTAGTAAGGCCTTCGAAAAAATAGGTAATCAAATTGTAAACTGCACCAAACTTAAAAAATGGTTAAAAAGAACAAATTTTTCAAATCAAAAAAAATTGTTAAATTCTGAATGTATTTTTTTAATATATAACAATATAAATTAACACATATGAGTGATACAACTTTCGAAAAAATAGGTATAATCGCATTTTAAACCACACCAAACTTAGAGAAAATTCTTTAGAGAAAAAGATTATTATAATCAAAAAAATTTGTTCATTGTTTCTAAAAACACATAACAATAAAAATTAACGCACATGAGTGGTAATGCTATATAAAGAAAATAGTTAAAAAGAAAAAAACTTAAATAAAATAAAAATGTTAAATTTTATATGTAATGTTTTTTCTAAAAATACAAAACAATTTAACGTACATGAGTACGTAAATTGTAAACTGCACAAAATCAAATAAATTTGTTAAATTTTAAATGTAATGTTGTTTTTAAAAATATATAACAATATAAATTAATGCATATGAGTAATACATAGGTAATCGCATTTCAAACTACACCAAACTTAGGGAAAATTCTATAGAGAAAGAGATTATAATAATCAAAAAAATTACTTGATTTTAAAAATTGTATGTTATCTCTAAAAACACATAACAATATAAATTAACGCACATGAGTGGTATAGCTATCGAAAAAATAGGTAAACAAATTGTAAACTGCACCAAACTTAAAAAATGATTAAAAAGAACATTTTTTTTAAATAAAAAAAATTAACTTTAAATGTAATGTTGTTTCTAAAAATACACCTTCGAAATAATAGGTAATCATATTTTAAACTAAACCAAACACAGAGAAAAATGTATAGAGAAAAAGATTTTTACAATCAAAAAATTTTGTAAATTTTAAAATGTAATGTTCGTTTTAAAAACACATAACAATATATATAAAGGTACATGAGTGGTATAGCTATCGAAAAAATAGGCAATCAAATTGTGTTTTTAGATATGCGCCTTCGAAATAATAGGTAATCACATTTTAAACTATACCAGACTCAGAGAAAATTGTTTAGAAAAAAAGATTTTTATAATAAAAAAATTTTGTTAAATTTTAATGTAAATTTGTTTCTAAAAACACATAACAATATAAGTCAACCTATATAGGTGGTACAGCTTTCACATTTTAAACTATACCACACTTAGAGAAAAAAATTTTATAATCAAAAATTTTTTTTTAATTTTAGAACGTAATGTGTTTCTAAAAATACATAACAATATAAATTAATGTACATGAATCGTATAGCTATCGAAAAATAGGTAATCAAAATGTAAATTGCACCAAACATAAAAATGAATAAAAAGAACATTTTTTTAAATAAAAAAATAAACTTTAAATGTAATGTTGTTTCTAAAAATACACCTTAGAAATAATAGGTAATGACATTTTAAACAGAGAAAATTGTATAGAGAAAAAGATTTTTACAATCAAAATTTTTTTTTTTAATTTTAAAATGTAATGTTCGTTTTAAAAACAAAATATATAAACGTACATGAGTGGTATAGCTTTCAAAAATATAGGTAACAAAATTTTAAACTGCACAAAATTTAGAAAAAATTGTTTGAAGAAACAATTTTTTAAAATCAAGTAAATTAATTGCATTTTAAATGTAATGTTGTTTTAAAAACATATAACAATATAAATTAACGCATATGAGTGATACAGCTTTCGAAAAAATAGGTAATCAATTTTTAAACTACACCAAACTTAGAGAAAATTCTATAGAGAAAAATATTATAATAATAAAAAAATCATTTTAACAATTGTATATTGTTTCTAAAAACACAGAACAATATAAATTTAGGTAAGGCTGTCGAAAAAATAGGTAAACAAATTGCAAACTGCACCAAACTTAAAAAATGATTAAAAAGAAAAATTTTTCAAAATAAAAAAAATTAAACTTTAAATGTAATGTTGTTTCTAAAAATACACCTTCGAAATAATAGGTAATCACATTTTAAACTATACCAAACTCAGAGAAAAAGATTTTTACAATCAATAAAATTTCGTTTATTTTAAAATGTAATGTTCGTTTCAAAAACACATAACAATATAAATTAACGTACATGAGTGGTATAGTTATCGAAAAATAGGTAATTGTTTAAAGGAAAAAATTTTTCAAATAGAAAAAAAAATTAAATTTTGAATGTAATGTTGTTTTTCAAAATATATAACAAAATAAATTAACGCATATGAGTGACACAGCTTTCGAAAAAAATAGGTATAATCGCATTTTAAACTACACCAAACTTAGAGAAAATTGAAGAGAGAAAGAGATTATATTAATCAAAAAAATTTTCATTTTAAAAATTGAGTGGTAATGCTATCGAAAAAATAGGTAATCAAACTGTAAACTGTACCCAACTTAAAGAAAAACTATTAGAAAGAACAATTTTTTAAATCAAAAAAATGTTAAATTTTAAATGTAATGTTTTTTCTAAAAATACAAAACAAGTTAACGTACATGAGTACGTATATTGTAAACTGCTCAAAACTTGGAAAAAATTGTTTGAAGGAACAATTTTTTAAAATCAAGAAAATTAATTAAATTTTGAATGTAATGTTGTTTTCAAAATATATAACAATATAAATTAACGCATATGAGTGATACAGCTTTCTACAAAAATAGGTAATCTCATTTTAAACTACACCAAATTTATAAAAAAAAAATCTATAGAGATATGTTAAATTTTAAATGTAATGTTGTTTTTAAAAATATATAACAATATAAATTAATGCATATGAGTAATACATAGGTAATCGCATTTCAAACTACACCAAACTTAGGGAAAATTCTATAGAGAAAGAGATTATAATAATCAAAAAAATTACTTGATTTTAAAAATTGTATGTTATCTCTAAAAACACATAACAATATAAATTAACGCACATGAGTGGTATAGCTATCGAAAAAATAGGTAAACAAATTGTAAACTGCACCAAACTTAAAAAATGATTAAAAAGAACATTTTTTTTAAATAAAAAAATTAACTTTAAATGTAATGTTGTTTCTAAAAATACACCTTCGAAATAATAGGTAATCATATTTTAAACTAAACCAAACACAGAGAAAAATGTATAGAGAAAAAGATTTTTACAATCAAAAAATTTTGTAAATTTTAAAATGTAATGTTCGTTTTAAAAACACATAACAATATATATAAAGGTACATGAGTGGTATAGCTATCGAAAAAATAGGCAATCAAATTGTGTTTTTAGATATGCGCCTTCGAAATAATAGGTAATCACATTTTAAACTATACCAGACTCAGAGAAAATTGTTTAGAAAAAAAGATTTTTATAATAAAAAAATTTTGTTAAATTTTAATGTAAATTTGTTTCTAAAAACACATAACAATATAAGTCAACCTATATAGGTGGTACAGCTTTCACATTTTAAACTATACCACACTTAGAGAAAAAATTTTATAATCAAAAATTTTTTTTTAATTTTAGAACGTAATGTGTTTCTAAAAATACATAACAATATAAATTAATGTACATGAATCGTATAGCTATCGAAAAAATAGGTAATCAAAATGTAAATTGCACCAAACATAAAATGAATAAAAAGAACATTTTTTTAAATAAAAAAATAAACTTTAAATGTAATGTTGTTTCTAAAAATACACCTTAGAAATAATAGGTAATGACATTTTAAACAGAGAAAATTGTATAGAGAAAAAGATTTTTACAATCAAATTTTTTTTTTTTAATTTTAAAATGTAATGTTCGTTTTAAAAACAAAATATATAAACGTACATGAGTGGTATAGCTTTCAAAAATATAGGTAACAAAATTTTAAACTGCACAAAATTTAGAAAAAATTGTTTGAAGAAACAATTTTTTAAAATCAAGTAAATTAATTGCATTTTAAATGTAATGTTGTTTTAAAAACATATAACAATATAAATTAACGCATATGAGTGATACAGCTTTCGAAAAAATAGGTAATCAATTTTTAAACTACACCAAACTTAGAGAAAATTCTATAGAGAAAATATTATAATAATAAAAAAATCATTTTAACAATTGTATGTTGTTTCTAAAAACACAGAACAATATAAATTTAGGTAAGGCTGTCGAAAAAATAGGTAAACAAATTGCAAACTGCACCAAACTTAAAAAATGATTAAAAAGAAAAATTTTTCAAAATAAAAAAATTAAACTTTAAATGTAATGTTGTTTCTAAAAATACACCTTCGAAATAATAGGTAATCACATTTTAAACTATACCAAACTCAGAGAAAAAGATTTTTACAATCAATAAAATTTCGTTTATTTTAAAATGTAATGTTCGTTTCAAAAACACATAACAATATAAATTAACGTACATGAGTGGTATAGTTATCGAAAAATAGGTAATTGTTTAAAGGAAAAAATTTTTCAAATAGAAAAAAAAATTAAATTTTGAATGTAATGTTGTTTTTCAAAATATATAACAAAATAAATTAACGCATATGAGTGACACAGCTTTCGAAAAAAATAGGTATAATCGCATTTTAAACTACACCAAACTTAGAGAAAATTGAAGAGAGAAAGAGATTATATTAATCAAAAAAAATTTTCATTTTAAAAATTGAGTGGTAATGCTATCGAAAAAATAGGTAATCAAACTGTAAACTGTACCAAACTTAAAGAAAAACTATTAGAAAGAACAATTTTTTAAATCAAAAAAATGTTAAATTTTAAATGTAATGTTTTTTCTAAAAATACAAAACAAGTTAACGTACATGAGTACGTATATTGTAAACTGCTCAAAACTTGGAAAAAATTGTTTGAAGGAACAATTTTTAAAATCAAGAAAATTAATTAAATTTTGAATGTAATGTTGTTTTAAAAATATATAACAATATAAATTAACGCATATGAGTGATACAGCTTTCTACAAAAATAGGTAATCTCATTTTAAACTACACCAAATTTATAAAAAAAAAATCTATAGAGAAAAAAATTCTGTACATTAAAAAATGTAAAGTTGTTTGTAAAAACACATAACAATATAAATTAAGACACATGAGTGGTAATGCTATCGAAAAAAAGGAATCAAATTGTAAACTGTACCAAACTTAAAGAAAAACTATTAGAAAGAACAATTTTTTAAATCAAAAAATGTTAAATTTTAAATGTAATGCTTTTTTCTAAAATACAAAACTAGTTAACGTATATGAGTGGTATAGCTTTCAAAAAAATAAGTAACCAAATTGTAAACTGCACACAACTTAGAGAGAATTGTTTGAAGGAACAAACTTTTCAAATCAAATAAATTTGTTAAATTTTGAATGTAATGTTGTTTTTAAAAATATATAACAATATAAATTAACACATATGAGTAAATTAACACATATGATGAGAAAGAGATTATAATAATCAAAAAAAATAGTTCATTTTAAAAATTGTGTGTTGTATCTAAAAACATATAACAATATAAATTAAAGCACATTAGTGGTAAGGCTATCGAAAAAAGGTAAACAAATTGCAAACTGCACCAAACATAAAAAATGAATAAAAACGAACATTTTTTAAATAAAAAAATAAACTTTAAATGTAATGTTGTTTCTAAAAATACACCTTAGAAATAATAGGTAATCACATTTTAAACTACAGAGAAAATTATATAGAGAAAAAGATTTTTACAATCAAAATTTTTTTTAATTTTAAAATGTAATATTCGTTTTAAAAACACATAACAAAATATATAAACGTAGATGAGTGGTATAGCTTTCAAAAAAATAGGTAACCAAATTTTAAACTGCACAAAATTTAGAAAAAATTGTTTGAAGAAACAATTTTTTAAAATCAAGAAAATTAATTACATTTTTAATGTAATGTTGTTTTAAAAATATAACAATATAAATTAACGCATATGAGTGATACAGCTTTCTAAAAAATAGGTAATCACATTTTAAACTACACCAAATTTAGAAAAAAAATCTATAGAGAACAAAACTATTATAATAAAAAAAATTCTGCTCATTTTAGAAATCTAATGTTGTTTGTAAAAACACGTAACAATATAAATTAAGACATCGAAAAAATAGGTAATCAAATTGTAAAATGTACCAAACTTAAAGAAATATTGTTAGAAAGAACAATTTTTTAAATCAAAAAACTGTTAAATTTTAAATGTAATGTTTTTTCTAAAAATACACAACAAGTTAACGTACATGAATGTATAGCTTTCATTAAATAAGTAACCAAATTGTAAACTGCACACAACTTAGAGAGAATTGTTTAAAGGAAGAAATTTTTAAAATCAAATAAATTTGTAAATTAAATTTTGAATGTAATGAATAGAACAATATAAATTAACGCATATGAGTGATACAGCTTTCGAAAAAATAGGTAATCACATTTTAAACTACACCAAACTTAGAGAAAATTCTATAGAGAAAAATATTATAATAATAAAAAAATTCATTTTAACAATTGTATGTTGTTTCTAAAAACACAGAACAATATAAATTTAGGTAAGGCTGTCGAAAAAATAGGTAAACAAATTGCAAACTGCACCAAACTTAAAAAATGATTAAAAAGAACAATTTTTCAAAATAAAAAAAATAAACTTTAAATGTAATGTTGTTTCTAAAAATACACCTTCGAAATAATAGGTAATCACATTTTAAACTATACCAAACTCAGAGAAAAAGATTTTTACAATCAATAAAATTTCGTTTATTTTAAAATGTAATGTTCGTTTCAAAAACACATAACAATATAAATTAACGTACATGAGTGGTATAGTTATCGAAAATAGGTAATTGTTTAAAGGAACAAATTTTTCAAATAGAAAAAAAATAAATTTTGAATGTAATGTTGTTTTTCAAAATATATAACAAAATAAATTAACGCATATGAGTGACACAGCTTTCGAAAAAATAGGTATAATCGCATTTTAAATTACACCAAACTTAGAGAAAATTGAAGAGAGAAAGAGATTATATTAATCAAAAAAATTGTTCATTTTAAAAATTGAGTGGTAATGCTATCGAAAAAATAGGTAATCAAATTGTAAACTGTACCAAACTTAAAGAAAAACTATTAGAAAGAACAATTTTTTAAATCAAAAAAAATGTTAAATTTTAAATGTAATTTTTTTTTCTAAAAATACAAAACAAGTTAACGTACATGAGTGGTACAACTCTCAAAAAATAGGTAACCAAATTGTAAACTGCACACAACTTAGAGAAATTCTATAGAGAAAGAGATTAAAATAATCAAAAAAATTTTTCATTTTAAAAATTGTATGTTGTTTCTAAAAACACATGAAAGTATAAATTAACGCACATGAGTAGTAAGGCTATCGAAAAATAGGTAACGCACATGAGCGGTAATGCTATCGAAAAAATATATAATCAAATTGTAAACTGTACCAAACTTAAAGAAAATTGTTAAAAAGAAAACTTTTTTAAAATAAAATAAAAATGTTAAATTTTATATGTAATGTTTTTTCTAAAAATACAAAACAAGTTAACGTACATGAGTACGTATATTGTACACTGCTCAAAACTTGGAAAAAATTGTTTGAAGGAACAATTTTTTAAAATCAAGATAATTAATTAAATTTTGAATGTAATGTTGTTTTAAAAATATATAACAATATAAATTAACGCATATGAGTGATACAGCTTTCTACAAAAATAGGTAATCACATTTTAAACTACACCAAATTTATAAAAAAAAATCTATAGAGAAAAAAATTATTACAATCAAAAAATTCTGTACATTAAAAAATGTAATGTTGTTTGTAAAAACACATAACAATATAAATTAAGACACATGAGTGGTAATGCTATCGAAAAAAAAGGAATCAAATTGTAAACTGTACCAAACTTAAAGAAAAACTATTAGAAAGAACAATTTTTTAAATCAAAAAAATGTTAAATTTTAAATGTAATGTTTTTTTCTAAAAATACAAAACTAGTTAACGTATATGAGTGGTATAGCTTTCAAAAAAAAATAAGTAACCAAATTGTAAACCGCACACAACTTAGAGAGAATTGTTTGAAGGAACAAATTTTTCAAATCAAATAAATTTGTTAAATTTTGAATGTAATGTTGTTTTTAAAAATATATAACAATATAAATTAACGCATATGAGTGATACAGCTTTCGAAAAAATAGGTAATCACATTTTAAACTACACCAAACTTAGAGAAAATTCAAGAGAGAAAGAGATTAATATTAATCAAAAAAATTGTTCATTTTAAAAATTTATGTTGTATCTAAAAACATATAACAATATAAATTAACGCACATGAGTGGAAAGGCTATCGAAAAAATAGGTAAACAAATTGCAAACTGCACCAAACTTAAAGAACATTTTTTTATATAAAAAAATTAAACTTTAAATGTAATATTGTTTCTAAAAATACACCTTCGAAATAATAGGTAATCACATTTTGAACTAAATCAAACTCAGAGAAAATTTTATAGAGAAAAAGATTTTTACTATCAAAAATTTTTGTTAATTTTAAAATGTAATGTTCGTTTTAAAAACACATAACAATATATATAAACGCACATGAGTGGTGTAGCTTTCGATAAGATTTTTATAATCAAAAATTTTGTTAATTTTAAAACGTAATGTTGTTTCTAAAACACGTAACAATATAAATTAACGTACATGAGTAGTATAGCTATCGAAAAAAATTAAACTTAAATGTAATGTTGTTTCTACAAATACACCTTCGAAATCAACCTATATTTTTATAATCAAAACATTTTGTTAATTTTAAAACGTAATGTTGCTTTTAAAAACACATAAGGATATAAATTAACGTACATGAGTAGTAAGGCCTTCGAAAAAAATAGGTAATCAAATTGTAAACTGCACCAAACTTAAAAAATGGTTAAAAAGAACAAATTTTTCAAATCAAAAAAAAAAAATGTTAAATTTTGAATGTAATGTTGTTTTTAAAAATATATAACAATATAAATTAACACATATGAGTGATACAACTTTCGAAAAAATAGGTATAATCGCATTTTAAACTACACCAAACTTAGAGAAAATTCTATAGAGAAAGAGATTATAATAATCAAAAAAAATAGTTCATTTTAAAAATTGTGTGTTGTATCTAAAAACATATAACAATATAAATTAAAGCACATTAGTGGTAAGGCTATCGAAAAAAGGTAAACAAATTGCAAACTGCACCAAACATAAAAAATGAATAAAAACGAACATTTTTTGAAATAAAAAAAATAAACTTTAAATGTAATGTTGTTTCTAAAAATACACCTTAGAAATAATAGGTAATCACATTTTAAACTTCAGAGAAAATTGTATAGAGAAAAAGATTTTTACAATCAAAATTTTTTTTTAATTTTAAAATGTAATATTCGTTTTAAAAACACATAACAAAATATATAAACGTAGATGAGTGGTATAGCTTTCAAAAAATAGGTAACCAAATTTTTAAACTGCACAAAATTTAGAAAAATTGTTTGAAAAATCAAGAAAATTAATTACATTTTAAATGTAATGTTGTTTTAAAAACATATAACAATATAAATTAACGCATATGAGTGATACAGCTTTCTAAAAAATAGGTAATCACATTTTAAACTACACCAAATTTAGAAAAAAATCTATAGAGAAAAAAACTATTATAATAAAAAATTCTGCTCATTTTAGAAATTTAATGTTGTTTGTAAAAACACGTAACAATATAAATTAAGACATCGAAAAAATAGGTAATCAAATTGTAAAATGTACCAACATAAAGAAAAATTGTTAGAAAGAACAATTTTTTAAATCAAAAAACTGTTAAATTTTAAATGTAATGTTTTTTCTAAAAATACACAACAAGTTAACGTACATGAATGTATAGCTTTCATTAAATAAGTAACCAAATTGTAAACTGCACACAACTTAGAGAGAATTGTTTAAAGGAACAAATTTTTAAAATCAAATAAATTTGTTAAATTAAATTTTGGATGTAATGAATAGAACAATATAAATTAACGCATATGAGTGATACAGCTTTCGAAAAAATAGGCAATCACATTTTAAACTACACCAAACTTAGAGAAAATTCTATAGAGAAAAATATTATAATAATAAAAAATCATTTTAACAATTGTATGTTGTTTCTAAAAACACAGAACAATATAAATTTAGGTAAGGCTGTCGAAAAAATAGGTAAACAAATTGCAAACTGCACCAAACTTAAAAAATGATTAAAAAGAACAATTTTTCAAAATAAAAAAAATTAAACTTTAAATGTAATGTTGTTTCTAAAAATACACCTTCGAAATAATAGGTAATCACATTTTAAACTATACCAAACTCAGAGAAAAAGATTTTTACAATCAATAAAATTTCGTTTATTTTAAAATGTAATGTTCGTTTCAAAAACACATAACAATATAAATTAACGTACATGAGTGGTATAGTTATCGAAAAATAGATAATTGTTTAAAGGAAAAAATTTTCAAATAGAAAAAAAATTAATTTTGAATGTAATGTTGTTTTTCAAAATATATAACAAAATAAATTAACGCATATGAGTGACACAGCTTTCGAAAAAAATAGGTATAATCGCATTTTAAACTACACCAAACTTAGAGAAAATTGAAGAGAGAAAGAGATTATATTAATCAAAAAAATTGTTCATTTTAAAAATTGAGTGGGTAATGCTATCGAAAAAATAGGTAATCAAATTGTAAACTGTACCAAACTTAAAGAAAAACTATTAGAAAGATCATTTTTAAATCAAAAAAATGTTAAATTTTAAATGTAATTTTTTTTTCTAAAAATACAAACAAGTTAACGTATATGAGTGGTACAACTCTCAAAAAATAGGTAACCAAATTGTAAACTGCACACAACTTAGAGAAATTCTATAGAGAAAGAGATTAAAATAATCAAAAAAATTTTTCATTTTAAAAATTGTATGTTGTTTCTAAAAACACATGAAAGTATAAATTAACGCACATGAGTAGTAAGGCACATGAGTGGTAATGCTATCGAAAAAATATATAATCAAATTGTAAACTGTACCAAACTTAAAGAAAATTGTTAAAAAGAAAACTTTTTTAAAATAAAATAAAAATTTTAAATTTTATATGTAATGTTTTTAAAAATACAAAACAAGTTAACGTACATGAGTACGTATATTGTAAACTGCTCAAAACTTGGAAAAAATTGTTTGAAGGAACAATTTTTTTAAAATCAAGAAAATTAATTAAATTTTGAATGTAATGTTGTTTTAAAAATATATAACATATAAATTAACGCATATGAGTGATACAGCTTTCTACAAAATAGGTAATCACATTTTAAACTACACCAAATTTATAAAAAAATCTATAGAGAAAAAAATTATTACAATAAAAAATTCTGTACATTAAAAAATGTAATGTTGTTTGTAAAACACATAACAATATAAATTAAGACACATGAGTGGGTAATGCTATCGAAAAAAAAGGAATCAAATTGTAAACTGTACCAAACTTAAAGAAAAAACTATTAGAAAGAACAATTTTTTAAATCAAAAAAATGTTAAATTTTAAATGTAATGCTTTCTTCTAAAAATACAAAACTAGTTAACGTATATGAGTGGTATAGCTTTCAAAAAAATAAGTAACCAAATTGTAAACTGCACACAACTTAGAGAGAATTGTTTGAAGAACAAATTTTTCAAATCAAATAAATTTGTTAAATTTGAATGTAATGTTGTTTTAAAAACATATAACAATATAAATTAACGCATATGAGTGATACAGCTTTCTAAAAAATAGGTAATCACATTTTAAACTACACCAAATTTAGAAAAAAAATCTATAGAGAAAAAAACTATTATAATAAAAAATTCTGCTTCATTTTAGAAATTTAATGTTGTTTGTAAAAACATGTAACAATATAAATTAAGACATCGAAAAAAATAGGTAATCAAATTGTAAAATGTACCAAACAAAAGAAAAATTGTTAGAAAGAACAATTTTTAAATCAAAAAACTGTTAAATTTTAAATGTAATGTTTTTTCTAAAAATACACAAACAAGTTAACGTACATGAATGTATAAGCTTTCATTAATAAGTAACCAAAATTGTAAACTGCACACAACTTAGAAGGAGAATTGTTTAAAGGAACAAATTTTTAAAATCAAATAAATTTGTTAAATTAAATTTTGAATGTAATGATAGAACAATATAAATTAACGCATATGAATGATACAGCTTTCGAAAAAATAGGCAATCCACATTTTAAACTACACCAAACTTAGAGAAATTCTATAGAGAAAATATTAATAATAAAAAAATCATTTTAACAATGTTTGTTTCTAAAAACACAGAACAATATAAATTTAGGTAAGGCTGTCGAAAAAAATAGGTAACAATTGCAAACTGCACCAAACTTAAAAAATGATTAAAAGAACAATTTTTCAAAATAAAAAATTAAACTTTAAATGTAATGTTGTTCTAAAAATACACCTTCGAAATAATAGGTAATCACATTTAAACTATTCAAACTCAGAGAAAAGATTTTTACAATCAATAAAATTTCGTTATTTAAAATGTAATGTTCGTTTCAAAAACACATAACAATATAAATTAACGTACATGAGGTTATAGTTATCGAAAAATAGGTAATTGTTTAAAGGAAAAAATTTTTCAAATAGAAAAAAAAATTTAAATTTGAAGTAATGTTGTTTTTCAAAAATATAACAAAATAAATTAACGCATATGAGTGACACAGCTTTCGAAAAAATAGGTATAATCGCATTTTAATTACACCAAAACTTAGAGAAAATTGAAGAGAGAAAGAGATTATATTAATCAAAAAAATTGTTCATTTTAAAAATGAGTGTAATGCTATCGAAAAAATAG
>PYHX02000303.1:0-23959 GCA_004302925.2 Cochliomyia hominivorax | reverse complement strand
ATTATATTTATGAATAATTTTAACTAAATTGAATGTTATTCAAATTTTCTATAAATTATGTATGAAGTATATTTTAAAAGGTGTTAATTTATTACATATCATATTGTCTACTTTTAGGAATTTTTAATTAAAATTATTATTGAAAATTCTTATAGCACATACATATACACATACACATATATGAGCATTTATTTAAATAGATTAATAATACTGATATTTATTTGATATCTTTATGGTTATATATTTTATTACCTTGTTAGTAAATGTGTATGTTCATATAAACCTTGTATAGAAAGTCTTTATAACATATAAAGATATTAAAATTTCATATATAGAAAAAATGGCAATTTACCACATTGTTGACATAGAAATTTAAATGATAAAATAAAATTGAAATAAAAATAAAAATAAAATAGAATTTTCTATTAAAAGTTTCATGACTAAAAGATATTAATTTTTATTTTAATGACATGACATATCGATGTAAATGTAATTTGTTTAAAAGGTGAGATATTTCTACATGTATGTGTCTATCTATGTTTGTGTGATTATGTATGATTGTGTGAAATTTTATTATGCAAAAGGAAACAGACCACAAAACATTTATGCATGTATTAAATTACTCTCAAATAACAATAATGAAACTAAGTGAGTATGCTATCTTCGGCTATGCCGAATCTGCAATACCCTCCACCACAAATACATGTTAAAGTGAGTATGTTATATTTTTTACATACATAGTTATACACACTTTCACAGATACATAAAATATATAAAATTTTTCTTTAATATAACAAAGGAACACTTTATGAGTCATAAATTTAGTTTTTTGGATATTACTTTTTTTCAACTGAACCCATTTTGATAAGTTTTTTAATGTTAATGAAGAGGTCGCTGTAAGCATACCGACAACGGGCAAACGAACTCAGATTTTGATTTGATGCACGATTATATACACATTATGAGGTCTGAGATTCTTAGTGTTACACACGGAATGACAATGTTAATATACCCTTTAACCACTTGTAGTGATAGAGCGTATAAAAAAAGTTTAGTTTATTTTATATACATTTTTATTGTTTATATTGTTTTGTTTGTTACTGTACATTTTTGCAAAATAAGTTTGTAATTTATATGTTTAATACTGTTGTATAGGTAAATGTGTGTTTGGTAAATTTGTAGGTATTGGTCTATCAATTGTTTAATAAATTTTAAATTTAATACTTGACATGTTTCACATAATAATGTAAATGACTTTAATTAAAATATTCGAAATGGAAGCAAAAACAATTTCATTAAATAGAAATTTAATAAAAAGATATTAAAAATGATATTGGAATTTTCATTAACAAATTTAATGAACAATAAGAATTTTGCTTAAGAAAAATTTATATAATTTGAAATATTTTCATTGATTTTATTAGAAACCTGCTTTTACCCGGTGCGCATTGCTGCACAAAAATTTTATTCAGTTCTAGTTTTTGAAAGAAATTTCACAAAATCACGACGTGTACCTATAATAATTCCACAGATAATACATGGTTAATGTTCGTACTGCATGGAGGCAATCCCATTCTTAGATTCTATCTAAATTACTTTTCAAGAGAAAGTAACTTAAATAAAATCTTAATACTCTCACTTCAATAATTCTTTTGATATCCGAATACCAATATTTGTTTGCAAATATCCTTTCCCCCTGCTCCTATCCCTTCTACATTTAGGTCAGTAAAACAGTTTCTTGAGGAATAAATTGGGACCGAATTTGAGAGTTCTCGCTGTTATAGTTCTTTTGATATTCCATAATCAATATATTCTTTATTTTGTGGGGGTACACCTCACCCAGGTCCTATCCATCCAACATTTTTATAGTAAAATAGATCTCTGAGAAAGTAATATGAGTTCTTTTATATATAAATTTGCTTTGTATGGGGAGTAATTTTCCACCTGCAGGAAGTTGAGGAAGTGATTGGAACTAAAATCCGCAATAATAGTTGTTCAGGTATTCGACAATCAATATTGCTTTGTATGCGGGATTAACTCCCTCAAGCCCATTCGAAACGTTTTTTAACCTGTGTTACTTTCAGTTTTATAAGGATCATCTGTGAAAATTTGAAGAAAATCCGTAAAGTAGTTTAGCTGTCTATAACTCCCAAACAAACATATAACACTGCAGAAAAATTTTATATATACACAATGACTTTTCAGAGTTTTCATGTCGGGTCAGATTTTATTTATATTTTTTCTTTCTCCCTTTTAAACCACCGTCTCTATATACGAAAGATCTTCGACTAAATTTTAGGTCTGTCTTAGATTTCAGTTTAAATTCTGCCAATTCTTTAAATCGATTTTAATAGTTTAATTACGTAACTACTCTGAACAATAACAAATATACATGCCATATTTCAGTGATCTCTGAGTGTTTAAAAACCATCACAAAAGGATCTAAATCTACTCAGATCTAAAGAAGCAATTTTCGATATAATTTCTCATTGAATAAATTTCTTTATATAAAATAGATCTTTTTATAGTTTTCTTTTAAACAACAACTTTAATTTACAGTTTTCCTCTTGGGATATTCCTTTTCCCCTACCACTTCCAATGATTTCACTTTGTTGTTTAGCTTAGACAAGCTAAAATACAGTTTAATTTCTTAAATTGAAAAAACTTTTTTATTCTAATAAAGTTTTCCTTTTACGTTTGTTCTCATATTTGTATTTTTTAGTTTTAGTTACATGGTTTTTAATGTCTTTCTCTAAATGTTTTACTAAAATTTCTTGGTATATACCCTACACAAAAATTCGACCAATGATTTTGATCCATTTTGATCAAACAGTTATAGTGACTCATCATAATTATTAATTCATAAGAAAGTTTAATATAACAATATTAAACATGGATGATTCGGATACAAATAACCGGTGCACTTCCCTGCCTTTGTAAATAGGAAATATGATATTCAAAAGCTTTTGTTGTATGCTTTACCCTTTCATTGGCTTTACACGGCTTTACCGCTTTCACATGTCATGTATCAGGAGCTATAAGAACGACTTCGACAGCAGCTTAAGAAATCATAGTTATTGTAGTTCTATGGATATTTTTTTAAATAGTTAGGAAGAATGGGGCAGTCTGCAAAGAATAGCCTTTCTGGAGGCGAGAAATGTTCGTAATCTGAGAATAATTGAGAACATCATAATTGATTGTGCGACAGACGTTTAATTAACCGGAAATGCAACTTCAGAATTATTATTCGAGTCTTAGTGAATGGAAGGAAAAAGTCCGGATAATATACTCGAGAATTAAATTTTTTTACAACAATTTCTGTAGGAATTTTTTTTTAGAAATTCTCTATAGAAAATTTTCTATGGACCATCCTTTATAGACCATTCTCTATAGACCACTTTCTGTAGACCTTTTTCTATAGACCATTTTATAGACAATTTTCCATAAACAATTTTCTATAGACAGTTTTCTATTAAAATTTAAAGGCTTAATAGACGATGACTGACAGACGTGGCATGTATGAAAAGAGCACAATTTTTAATATGGTTATTATCTTCTTAGAAATATAATGAATGTCAGAGGAGCGGCTAATTCAAGGGCGAAATTGACTTGTGTGGTGGACAGAGCTTGAAAAAGGAAAAGAGGAAGGAAAGAAAGAATCATAGTGGATCTCAAGTCTTCTATGGATACCAGCTCCTTCAATCAGTGTCAGTTTTATAACTTGACTTGCCTTTTTGACCTTTTTCGACCTAAATTTTTTCAAAACTTTGACTGCTTTATTCTTATAGTTATAAACTGTCAATATTTATCCACTCAATCATTTTAATCGGAGAATAGTTGGGACAATACTTTAAAACTATTACTCTAAAAAGTTCTTACTCTGAGATGGTGTAAGTCAGAAAATACTTAAATGAATCAAGCACGATAACAATTAATAACAACAAAAGACTTAAAGTCTACAAATATAAAAATAGAGCATTAAATAATCGGATTTGACTGACTTAAACTTTCTTATTTGTTTCTAAACTGATTTCTTATTGTTTTCTAATTCATAAATGGTCAGCAAAAAACAGAAAGGATTTTATTGTTTTATTTTTAGAAAAAAGAACATGAATATTTACACAGGATATGAAAGAAATTGAAAAGAACTATAAAGAAGAAAATATAAAAAGAAGGTAAAAAGAATAAGAAAATATTATAAAACTTCAATGGATAAAAATACTAAAAAATATAGTTTTGATTTTACAGAGGCGTATTTTAAGATAAAAGGAAATAAAATTTATAGCGAGAATAATGTAAAGCATAACATTAGGCTGATTTAAAAAACACATTTAGTTTGTAGTTTAAAACAATAAAATCTTTAATAGTCTTAAATAAATTTTAGAAGAGCTGCATTATTTTAATTAAAATTTTTAATATATATTAAATTTAAATATCTGTTAAGCCCTTTTTTAGTTAACATTTCTTTAGATTTAAATTTTCCTTAAATCTCCATTTTTTCCTCCAAAATAGTCTCTGCGATTGTGTTCGGATAATGTTTTCCTATTTTTATTCTCTTTTAGCCAAACGTTTGCACAAATCCCTTTTTAAACTCTTAACAAATAAAATAAATATTGAAATAAAGAAAGAAAGAAAGTAAAAATGTAAATGCATTTCAATTCAAGATGTAAACTTTACGAGGATGAAGTGAAAAAAGAGGAAAAAAGGTAATAATGAAATTTATTTACAAACAAATTGTATTAGGACAAAAAGAGCAGAATATTAGAATTAATAGGTAAAATGAAATTTAATACTTAGAGTAGAAAATAATACATTACAAACTTTATTTAAAAATAAATAACTTTGAATTCTAAACGGCACCCAGAATTTTTTATAAATAAATATTCTAAATATTAATCATACGTCTTGCATGAAATTAAAAAGGAGTTAAACAATTGAGGTAGAACTAGAGACTGGATTATTTATAGGGTTAAAAGGAATACTTAGGCTTAGGCTAATCTTTTAAAGTTTGTGTCACTCCTGCGGCACATAGACTCCGAGACATCGGATATAACTTAGGATGCGACCCGTACTGCCGACAGTACATAAATACTTTAGAAATAACTGTGCAAAATTTTACTAATATATATTTATTTCACTAATATATATTTATCAGTTATACAACATGTTAAATTGCTATTCACTTATTACATAATTTATATGTGCTACAGATTATATCGGAAATGGTAAATTTCTGGAGAGGTTTCAGTTAATTTTTTTTAAATGGTGTAAATAGTATGTTATAAATAAAGTATGTATATAATAAAGTTTCTAATGTAAGTGTCTTTTATAATTTGTCAAAGAATAAAAAGTAATAATTTCCGTGCATTTCCATACAAAATTTTGTAATATTTGACTTCCAATAAGTTCTACTAGAATTAAGATCTTAATAAAAACTTGAGTAAATTAGGGAGAAAATTGTCTTTATTGTAGGACTATAAAAATATTTACACTATTTCATTCCAAAATCTTCAAATTTCCAATCCGGGGAAAACTTGTTCAAAAAATTCCCTTTTTTTAAATTAATTGCCTCACTTCGACGCTAAAAGAGGTCTGACCCAATGTATAATTCTCGAATGGGTAGCTAATATATGTTACTATATAATCAAGGTAAAATTTTGACGAATTTAGCTGTAACATTTTTGTGTTCTTTAAAAAACTAAAGAAAATTTTTTTTGAAAATTAACTAAATTCTGGTAGGGTTAGCGGGGGAATTGTTGCCCCTAATGTCCTCGAGTTTACTTATTATGTATTACCTTAGAAATTCTTTCAGAATTGAAAAAAATATAAGCCAGAAGCAAATAAATGATTTTAAAGTTTTTCAACATTTCTGAAAAAAATTAGAAAAATCAAAAAAAAAAAAAAAAAAAAAAAAATAAAAAATTCTAAAATAAAAAATTTCGAAAACTCTGAATTTATATTTCAAAATAATATATCTTTTTATGGAATCCACATAGGTATATAGTTCTTCCACAAATTTTTTTAAGAATCTTGTATAGAGTTCAGACAATACATAAAGGAAAATTTGGACCCAAATAGAGCTCACCAAATTAAAAAGCATTTGTCAAAAAATGGGTCAACATTTGGATTTAAATATCTCTTAAAACTGTAAGAGATATCCCAGACGTATTACCGAATATTTTGTAGAGAATTATAAGGACATATAACATATTTTTCCAATCAAATCATAAATAAAAAAATATTCATTAGTACCAAAGTTACAAAATTATTAAAAAAAAACTTTTTGGCACCACTGTGCAGAGTAGAAGCTTTTACACTATTTCTTAAGAAATATTTGAAATAAATCTGTAACTTTCAATCAGCCGGCTGGATTTCATATAAATTGACATACCGATGCTAAATTATATAATTTTGAAAGCTAAGGCCTCATAAAGGTTTTACATACAGAGCTATAGAGACTCTCTTATATTAACATTGTTTTTAACACTTGCTAAACTGTTGCTCAGTAAGACTGATATTTTGAAAGAAATAACTTACTAATCCTCGTATAAATTGATAAATTTTATAATATTATAAGACTTTTGTGCCAAATTTCGCTAAAAATCACTTTTTATATGGAGGACTTTTATGATGTTAAACCCATATTCCCGTATGAATATTTGTATGTGGGCTAGGAAAATTATGGACCCATCATCTCCAATTTCAATATATATCATCTCTGGCACGTGTCAAGTTTCATCAAGATATCTGTAATATTGCCTACATTTTTTACAATGTTTACCTGAACTGCCAGCCTAACAGAAAGGTATTCTGAGTCGATCGGGTATACTAATAAGTGGCGGTTGGAATATTTTTTCTGCCCGTTAAAAACTTCTGCGCAAACACATAATACCTACGGTGTGACGTGAATAAGGAGACTGATGTCTTGACCAAGTTCAAAACGTGAACAAATTTGAACCGAAAATTGCAAACGATTTCATTGATTTTCTTTCATTTATTGCACAAAAAAGTGTTTTGATTCATAATAATAAAGTGAAGCTTATAAATGTTTAAAATCATCTGATAACGGATTTTTCAGACTTGCCAGTAAATGTGTACTCTATAGACCAAAATCCCAAAAAAATCAGTATTTTGAGAATTCAATGGAAATTTCATTTGAAAATATTTATTTATTTTTTTAAATTCATAAAAAAGGGAAAACTTTCCTTTATTTCCAAATAGAGGAAACGATTTTCGAGATGAACCTTATTCAAATTCCTTTAAGTATTTCAAAACTATTTGAGTAACTTTGTAAAATTTGTGTGCTTCATTTCTTTGTTGTTGCTATTTGTTTGAAAATGTCTAAAGGTGTGTTGTTTTGTTGTTGCTGTTGTTATAACTTATATATCAGAGTTTAGTCAAGTGTTTGTAGAGTAATATCCGTTTTCCGTTTTCATTCTTATTTACATACCTACACATACACATGAACATTCTAAACACTTTCTGACAACTTACAAACAAATGTTTGATAAAGTACTTTGTAACATACAAGAAATGTAAAGCTTTTACAACAACAGCAACAACAATAACAACAAGAAACCCTTTAAAAATATTTTGTTTGAATAGTGGTGTGTGTGTGCGACAATGTGTTGGTAAATAAAGATTAAACTTTATGTAGTTTTAGTTTTAGAAAGAATATCAAAATGAAAAGGATCAGGGTTAGGGTTACCTGGACTTCAAAGACCTTAAAAATTAAAAAAAAAGAAAGGAAATATGGATTGAAGGCAAATAAAAGGTTAAATGTATTTTAAAAGCAATTTAAAATGTTGTACAACACTATTACTAACAAATACCAAAAGACATTACAAACACTAGAACATATTGCTATAAATGCACACATTTTGAAATTATGAGGCAGGACTTTAGATCCCTTAATTATATAGACATGATTTAAATCAAAATCTGTATCCATTAGTATGTCCGTCCTTATGTGTTTTTTTAGCATACTCAGAAGCTAAAACTAATTGTTTGAGTTCAATGGAGTACGACAAGATTGTTCGTTGTAATTCTTTAAAGTTTTCTATTTAAAATGATCAGTTTTGTAGTAATAAAGTTACAGAACGATATATGAGTCAAACTCATTAAAATTAAAATTATGAATATGGATCATGAATAAATGTTATACCTCATAAACATAAAACTTAGTACACAAACACTGAAAACCCCATAAAATATATAAAGTTCTAACTAAATCGACTAAAACGAATACGATTTAGCTGTATATGTCCTTGTGTCTGTTGTTAGTACGCTCATCTCCAAGTTAATTGTTTGATCTCAATGTAATTAAGACAGGTTATTAACTGTTGTTGTGTTGTTGTAGGGTAATTCGGCCCTCGTACAATTTAGTTTTTTTTTTGTATTTCAGCTAAAAAGTTTAATATAATAAAATTATAAATTTGCGAGAGATATATGCGTTTTAAAAGTTGTTTACCGGGGTGTTGCATGAGATCTTTGGGCTGACACTCGTAAAAATTAGTAACTCGATTTCTGTTTATATTTATCTTATTATAATCAAATATGAATACAATGTGATTTATGCATTTTGCAGTGATATTTGTGACTGATCATAATCAGTTTTAATAAACATCGTCCTTTGGGCTAAAATAAAATTATGTGCCTGCACTTTAATACAAAATTTTACATTTACAGCCAGTCAGACGGACATTGTTAAATCCATTCAGAAAGTGATTTAGATTTATGTGGGAGCTGTCTGAAATACTGGCTCAATAAGGTGTTCATTATTATTTCGTCCTTGTCCCGAAATAATAATGAACACCTTAATAAATTAAGACATCATTTAAAGTGAATTGGAGAGTGTTTAAACATGTAACATTGCCAGTATGACCGACAGACAGACGAATATCGTTTAATATACCAATTTTTTTAATACGACATAGGACGTATCTCCCTATACATTCGAAATTTTAAATTTCATTTCCTCTGCAATTGTTATAAGAAACTTTATGAGATTACACACACATAGATGGATTGGTTAAACGAAAAATATTTTAGATTATAACATCTTTGGATAGGATGCAATGGAGTGGTATCCCTTTTCATCTTATCTCAGTGAATAATAGTAAAAATTGTATGGAACTTAAAATTCTCCTAACAGAAAATGGGTAGTGATTAGGGCTGAGGGATGATATCATCATACCGATTTTTTATTACATCTAAGATTATTGTACATTTTATTAAAAGTCGTCGAAAATTAAAGAATATAAGGAAAGGACGAAGGAAAGAGGAATTTGCTGAAAAAACCATAGCATTTCTTATAGATGGAACTTTCGAAAGAGAATATTATGAGGTGTAAGAATTTTGGATCTGACAGTTGTGTTTAAGTATTTGATTAAGAAGAGGAAATTAAGCTCAAATAAAAATTAAAAATATTAAAAAGAAATTAAAAATAAATAGATGCCTTTATAGCAATATGTACCAGTGTATAACTATGTGATTCTCCATAGGTTTTTAAATATCTTGTACAAGTAGAGTTTATTTTGCTGATATAATTTAAACTAAGAAAATATGTTTCAAATCTAGTTATTATTTTTACAATTGGTCATATCCTTGATTTTAATCCTTTTTAATTTGTATGAAGATATTTTTATATAGAAAAATAAAATAGAATAAAATATGAAATATAAATCTTATTTAATAAAAGTTATTTATTCTTATAAACTTCTACTTTTGTTTATTTCATAAATTTTTCCTTCCTTTCTGGATTTTTCAAGCCCTTTTATACCCTACACCACTCTAGGTGGTGGGTGTATTATGCATTTGTGCAGATGTTTGTAATGGGAAGAATAAATAGTCCGACCACCAATTTTAAGTATACCGTTCGACTCGTGTTCACTTCCTGTGTCGATTAATGCGTGTAAGTCCGTCCGCAAGTTTATAAAGCTTGTTCGCAAAGTACAGATCGCAATAATTTACAACCAACCATGTGATGTAGATATAACATAGTCGGACTGGACCGACTGTAACATTTTTACTAGTTTCTCTTTTTTTTTTTTTTTTGCAAAATATTAACAAGCAGGAAATTTACTTTTAAATGTTCTCTACAGTCAAATGTAATTGTCCTTTTTTCCAGATAAAAAAAGTCAATTGTAAGAAAAGACTAGAAAAGTACAACGTTAACATTTTCAAATTACAGCAAAAATAATAATAAAAACTTGTAGAAATTATAGTTTGCAAAGTTTCAAGTTTCGATAAATGAAAAACTTATTATTATGGAAACTGAAATAAAAGTACTTCTTGAGAGTAAAATTTGTGATAAATTATTAAAAATGAAAAACACACTCTGGTAAAAATGTTAAGATTTATTTTAGAAAAATTTCAAAAACATGAACACAAGGACCTTTGAAACTAAGAACAAGGAGAAAATATTAATAAAGAACAATAAAATTTTTGCTGACAATTTCTTTTCAATTATTTATTATTTTAGAATTGTGAGAAGAGTAAATAAACAAAAGAGAAAATAATTTCACTTATTTAGATCGGAGGTATTTTCGAGAAGATTTAGAATAAGCGCCTAACTGGGCAGTGGCTGTGGCTGTGACCTTTCAAAGTTGACCTCGATATGATTGAAAAAAACGAACCTACAAAAATTCAATTGTAAATTAATATAAAAGAAATATACAGTATCGAGCAGAAAAAATGCAACACAGGATCACATCAAATTTAATAAAATCTGTTTCAAAATAACGGTAAATAATTTATCTAGTCTTTTTTGCTATTTATTCTAACTGTTATAAGCTTTCAAATAATCCATACTTAGTTCCAAACTCTATCATAAGAGAGTAATTAAATTGAAATGAATTAGAAATGTGAAAAATTTTAGCAGCACTATAAAACAACTATTAAAAAAGTAAATTATTCAAGTTATAAAAAATAAAAGAAAATCTTTAATATAAATGAAACCAATAAAGCTTTAGAGACAGAAAATACATGGGTGTTATTTCCGCACAGTGTGAACTCCAATAAACACCAGTGGATTTTTTCCAGTGGAATCATTTAGCGATCTTAGCAAAAGGTAGTTTTTCGTTGTCCACTAGCATCTGTATACTTTTACATACTGGCTCTGTATGTCCGTCTTTCTGTCTGTTGTTGACACAATAATTGACATTGCTCAGAGCCTGATTGTTTGTTATAGTCCTAAGAAATTTCCAGTTTTAAATCAGCAAACTCGATATCTGAGGCAACCTCTAAGTTTAGGAAAATATCAGAATGCTCCTCACTATCATTCCAAGAATCATCAAAATCAGTTCTGTAGAAAAAAATTATAGTCAAAAATATAACTAATTTTATGTCTCATTAACCGTGTTTTATATAAGAAAAACATTTCTATATTTAACACCTCTTAGTGTACCCATTTCCCTGGACCTAACCGAAAATTTATAGTACCAGGCGTTTTCCACTAATAATAATAAGGCAATAAAAAGTGTGGGAGATCGGATGTAGATCAACCGATTATGATTTCGTTCGAATCTATAAGATATGTAAGAAGCCTTAAATGATGCCTTTTGGGAGTTCTACCCAATATCGAAAAAAGGGATTACTTCCTCCTCTAAATGGAGTGCGTTTTCGATAGTGTATGATTTTTTATATCAAATTCATCTTTCAAGCGGATTAAGAAAAACAAAAACAAAAATGTTTTTTACTTTCTCAAAAAAACTTACATTAAAATTTCTATAATGTTTCTGGTACTTCATTCTCCTTTAACAAGAGTATTATATCAGTTTAGAGGATTTGCCTCTTTTTATAAAAATACCACATTATTGTTCTTATATAACTCAAGGACTTGCTTACCAGTCCATTGTATCATATGATTGGTTTCTTTTGCCGCATGTACACATTGCTTCTAATAATATGATCTTGTTGGGAAATTTTGACGGTTTAAGGATCTTAAACCTTTCTTTTTTTGATAAGGTTGAATCTGCGAGAACAAACGTTTCGTCATCCATTATACGAGAAGAATATTTGTTTAGAAAACTTGACGCTAATTTTCGTGCCATGTTTTTGACACGTAAATTTTTAGAATCTTTCCAGTGAAGAACTTTAAGGGTCTTGTATTTTTTAACCTGCACTATCTTTAACTTTTCGTACCATATAGTCTGAGTACTGTGCTAATGGGGCTGTCCTTCCAGATGCGTTAGGTGCTTGTTTAAAAATACTCTCTATGTTTTGGCTTTAGAAACATCACGTGGATCATTCCTTTTACCTGAGGCAGGTTTTCTATCAATAGGCAAGTTCTCCCGATATTGTTTAAAAAACTTTATCTTTAAAATTTTAATAAAGACGTGTGTTAGGAATTTTTCTGTTTTACTCCCTATCACTCTTACTTGTGGATACCGTTATGTGATTTTTATTTTTCTAATTTGATTAACTTACATTTCACTCTTCATTAAAGCAGAGCAATGAATTCTATTGCTTTAATGATGTATTCTTTTCACAAAAACAATTTATATAAATTAAAAAATCATGTCCTTTTAATTTTATTTAGTTTTTGCAAAAATAAAATTTAATATTTTCAATCATGTACTTATTCTGCTCTAAATGAAGCCAATAAAATCTGACAAAAATTTTTAAAAAATAAACTATATTTCTATTATGTCGATTACATATTTGTTTTTAAGCTCTTTGTCACGAATTAATTAAAATCTGTTGACATAGAAATTGTTGATAAATATTGAGTAGATAAAAGATAAAATTTAAATATTTCGTTATTTTTATTATTTAAAAATAAAAGTGGAAAAATTTAAATCATGATCTACAACAGGGAAAATATGAACAACTAATTGAAAAATTATAGACTTTTTGCTTCAGTTGTTTTAATAATTCACAATATTTTTTTTTAACATGAATTTTTATTTAAATACAAAATTGAAGCTTAACTAATTCAGAATATCAGAATATAAAAGAAATTGTTTTTTTTGTAAAATATTTTTAAACAATAAAAATGTTTTGTTTGAAAATGGTATTTATATATTTCACGTATTTATTTTAAATAAATAAGTAACTGAGTTTAATTTAGAGCTTATTTTTGCCAGGATATTGTTTTCAAAATAAGTTCTGTATATATTTTTACTTTAATTATTATATTTAGTTTTATAATATTTTCAAACTTTTTAAATATATTTTTAACTTTTAAAAGAATTTAATTTTCTGTGAAAATGTCTTTAATTAATATTAATCATACGCCTCAGCACTTATTCATATTTGCAAAAATAAAAGAGGATATATTAAATGAATCATTCAGTGTACAGCACCGGGAAGAATTTATAAAGTATATATAAATTCTAAACCGATTAAGATAAGGACTGAGATTGAAAAATTCTTAACACACGTTTTTCAGGTACTATTCGATATGTTCTTTGATTTGTAAAATCCATACAAAAATTATTTATTATTTTAAGCAAAACCCAACTTGGAATTAAAGAGTTCTATCCATTTGTCTATTTCTTAATACAAAACAATAGCAAGCATTTTCCAAAGTGCTCGCAACACATCCGGCGGGAAAGCAGCCCGGTTAGCTTAATGCATGGACTATTTCGTACAAAAAGTTCTAAAACGTAAGATGCTCAAACATTTCCTGATAGGACCATTGTAAAAAAAATTGGAAGACAAACACAGAATTGATGAAGATACGTATGGTCTGGCAGATTTTCCGCAACTTTCCAACAATTTAATGTTGCTGATGCTCGAGGACTGTTGAAGAGTAGTTTAGGGCCCAAAAGAAGTCAAAATTTCCCAAAAAGATCTTGGTTCAATTTCGGCAAAAAATCCAATATTTTGATGTATATACCAAAATTTATTTCAAGGAAAGTTTCCATAAAGGCTGCTTCCATTCTTAAGACTTTATATTGTGTCCACTTATTTTTGATCTAACTTGGCAGCTTGTCACTATGTTAAACAAGCCCTTGAGTGGTACAAAAGCCCGGAAATAATGACTGTAGAGAGATATTAGGCTCTTATTAAAGGAGCATTGAAGAACAAAAAATTGTATCCAAAAGTGTGGTAGCTGTGAAATTGAGATGGACTATATGTTTCGGTCTAATTTAAAAAATTATAGACTCATATCTAGTAGTTCAAGCGAAATCTTCATTGTCGTATTAGAATAATTCTTATAACCTTAAATGTTGGTCTCAATTTTGAATATAATTTCTTACACATTTATTTTTATACGAGAATTAACCAAAATATCTTGAGACAGTTATTGTGCCTTGTTCCTTATTTCTCATATAAAGAGTGTGACGAAACCATTACTGATCTACAAATCTCTAGCTTGAGAAACACCAAGTTAGACAAGTTATACGGGTATGATCCTTGGGAATAAACGGCGCAATGAGGACAATTTTAACAGGAGTATTTTAAATAATACTTTTTATCCATTAAAACAAATCGTATTGCCAATATGAATATAACAGATTAATTCTGAATATAATACATCCAGTGTCGTCAATAAGCATTGAGTTTGATCGCCCTTTATAAATTTTAAAAAAGTATTTTGTTTTACATGAAAATAATTTTTAATTTTTGAAATAATTTTTTAATTACAAAAGTTATTACGGTTCTCTTAAATTTATTCGAATTAGTATTAATCATACGTCACAGATTATTCATATTTTAATAATCAATTTATTTAAAGTTCTTATATCAAACTCAATATATCTTTTTCTACTAAAATTAGCCAGTAATTTAAAATATTTTTAAAGTTAAGAAAATATTTCAAATGTGTAAAAAATTTCTATGAAATGTGGGTTTTAAAAAATTGTTTTGTGGTTTCCTTTTAAAAAGGTTTGAGACGTATGGAACCCTTTTTCAATTTTATTTAGTTGTTAGTCTAAAATGAAATATTTATATTGGGTTATATAAAAAGTTGTAGCAGAAGGAATAAAGATCATTTAGAGAATATAATTTACATATTTATATACCAAGTGTAACTAAAATATAGTTTCCTAACAAAACCTACTTCTTACGTAACAAGTATTTTATATATATGTTTCGGGCGTAAAATTCTATATGCCTCATTACAAAAGGAAATACAACAAAATAAACTGGTATAGTATATTTTAAAAAATTTCTTAAAAATCATTTATTTATACCCCACAATATTTCATTAAATTAACCTAAAAATATGCTACACATTATGTATATAAATTACTTTTTTTCTCCATTCAAAGGAAAAAATTCCAACTTTTACTTTTTATAGAGAAAATCTCAAATAAACTGAATGGAGCCTCAAAGTCAAGCAGATTTTTTTATCTCTATTTAAAAAAAATCAACTAAACAAAGAAAGGTCGTTTTTAAACAAAATAGAGAAAAAAACTTGAAATAGTCTAACCAAAACACTCATACAAACAAATATATATCCTTATTAAGAGATACAAATATTATGAATGAATGAAGAAGAAAACAAAATCTGTGCTTGTTAATACCAACAAAACAGAGAAGCTTAAAGGAATTAATAATAAAAAAAGAAACAAAACACAGTAGTAAAAGTAGAACAGCTGCTTTTTTGTTAAACGAAATTCTTTATATTCTTTATATACAAAACTACACATACAAACAATGTTACCCATACAACTACATTACTGATATTTGGCTTAATATGCAGACATTTTATTTAAATAAATAAATCCTATTTCTGTACCCTACACTAAAAAATGCTTTTATGGTATGTATTTTTCCTTCTCTCACTTGTATGGATTAATTCGGACTCAATCTCTGAATGAAAATAAAAATGTCCAAATGGTCATTTGTTTATTAGATCGTATTTTTATAATACGGAGTGGCTGTGTCATTTCATATAGGTAACATAATATTATTACTATATATGTATATAAACACATGTCTTTACTAAATTCGTAGAGTTCGATTGGAGTTCTTCTCCTTTATACCGAAAGCGTTCTAGGGTGACAGATAGATGAAGATATATGTTATCTTCTCATTTATATGCGATACGTTGGCTAACAGATAACATACAAATAAATCTCTAGCAGAGTTCCTGTAGGCTCTGCTTTCTTCATAACCGGTTGAACGGTTGTAAAATTTCCACTGTAAACAATGGCCTCTCAGACTCGCAAACTAAACGAAAACATTCTTCTTCTTTTCTTCTGTTATTTATTTATGAAGGGTTACGTGGATGGTAGCAGTACCTAGAAACTAAACTACTTGTGAGTAGATAAAGAAAACTAGACGCTGACATTTTACCTCCTATTCCAGGACAAGGGTCTTTTGTCAACTTTCAAAAGCTTCTCTCGTAAGTGTTGCAACACCCGTAGCCATAATTTCAACAATCTTTTTAATTTCTTTAAAGAATCTAAGCCGTCTCTCCCTTCAACGGATATCAAAACCCCGATCTGAGACACCCTCTATACCCTCTTTAGTGGAACGTGAAACTTGTAAAGGCATAAATTCAATACTAGTTTGGACAAAAAACATCTTGGCAAACCACGAAGCTTGTTTCCCTTCCAAATCAGTACCTAAGGGATGTCAAGTAGAATCATATACTTCAGTGTACTGGTACCATTTGTTAATGGTATAGAATAAAGTATGTATTTTCTTATGACATTAAAAATATCCTGCATATAGTCTCATAGAAATCGTTTTCACCTCCTTTTCCATATGTTCAAATGCGGCAATGGCCGCATTACCTGCATTACCTGCATAATTTTCTAATATGCAGTGGCCCGAGTTATATTTTTACGAATTTGTTGCATGGATCTACGTTCGATAATCTATTCTAGTTCCGTAACGTAATACTGCTCCTTATATATCTAAATGGACTCACAATTAAACCAATTCTGGCTTGCTTCGTTGCAGGAATTCAAAAAAGTAAAGTCAGTTAGAGTCCAGAAAAGCACATTTAAGGATCATCCGAAAACATATAACACAGAAAGCACTCAGCAGTTAATTTTTGAGCCATCAGTACAGACCTTGATGTTAAAGTCTCTGATCTAGTTGCTTCTATTACGCTCACTCTTGTAAGGTATTACAGTATTGAAAAGACTAAAAACAGGTGAGGTGTACCAGTCCAATATAAACTTCTTAATTTTTTATAATTTTTCTCTTATTGAGGGTATTTTAGATTCGATGAGGTCTAACATTAAATATTAAGTTATTTTTTAGATCTTTTTATTCCATATTTTCAGTTTTTGGGTCAAATATATTTCTTTTCCTCATTTTTCCCCTTTAAAAATGAGAAAAAAAAGAAAACTAGAAAACTAATGTTTTAAGATTTAAGCTTAGATGCAATACTTAAGTAAAACACATACATATAAACACACATATATGTATGTATACACTGCATAATATTTTTTATTTTCAGTTGGTTTTTTTAAAGCCTCAACATATGCTACTGCAAAATAAAGAAAAAAGAAAACATATACAAAAAGATTTATATATTTTAACTAACAACTACTAACACATATAGAAAAAATATACACACTTCCACACTTACATAGACATTAGCAAGTGGCCTTATTTTTTTCCTTGCCATCCTTTATGTTATTTTTTTAATGCCCTTAAGCCAAAACTCTGATTATAGTATATTCTTCTATATGTGTGTATATGTATTTACACATTTATATAAAAAGATCTAAGTATGTGTTAGCAGTCTGACTGCATTTATTTATGTATTAGTCGTATCTATGTTGAGAAAAACAACCCACAAGAAAATTTATTATATTTTTTCCCTTTTTTTAAAAATTCACTTATAGTTTTTTTCGCCGGAAAAATGCTGTTTTTTTATGCAAAGTTAATAAACGTCAATAGAGGAAATGACACAAAAGAAGCGAGAAAATAAAATAATAATAAACTAAGAATCGTTACTGAAATTGAAACTAAATGAATTTTTAATTAAATAAAAAATATAAATTGCAGTTGGTAATTAGAATAAATTTTCTATAACAAGCAGCAAAAGCAAAAAAAAATATATATGGCGAAATGGAATTATATGAAAAAGAGAGGAAATTAAGAGAAAATAAATAATAAGTTATGGGTTGAAATAAATAAAACTTAAAGTAAATAAATTTATGTCTAAATGACCTACTCAGACAATAATCAATTTCAACAAAAAAGTGCTTAAATACAGATATAAAGAAATGATAAGAATATTTATCATTGTTTATGAAAAATATATTAATTGGAGTCCATTTCACTTCAAAAGAAATATTGATTTAAGTAAATTACTGGAGTGAATTATTGACAACTATAAAACGTGAGATGGTACCTTACAATCTGGGTTGTAAATTTCTGTCATAATACTCGCTGAATATTTTGTGTAAAGTCTTTTAGAGAATGAATTTTCAATTTAGGGCCTAAAAAGATTATGTGCGGAAATTATATAGCTACCGGAAATAAAGGAGTATAAACAGAAGCTTATGAACATGTGTAAAAATAAATGTTTATAAGTAATGTTTGAACCAACACAGAATTCAGGTAAATATCAAGTCAGCCGAAAAAGTTTCGTAAAATGAATAAGAAACATTACTCGACAAAGTAATGGTGGTATAAAGATACTTTGAAAATTGAGCTTTTGAAACTGGGTCAAACTTTCTGTACTGATGACAATTTTTGAAGTGAGCAGTAAATGAAAACTAATCGAAATATTCATTCAAAAACAAAGCTAAAACTATACACCATGCACTGAACCAAAAAGTGTAGTAAAAACAACGAAAAAGGGTGTAGAATTGAAGAAAGGTAGGTTATATATCAACCAACAATAATTATATTTATCGTAATGAAAATTTTCGTAAATTCTTCAAATTTATAAAAAATTTCAAAATGACTTTTCAATTCGTTGCTAAAAATATGGCTAATTTGAATAATATAATATTCAATTTGACAAAAAAATGCCCTTATATTTCTGATGAAAAGTTTTTACTTAGAAAATAATTTATATTGAGCCCATCAATTATTGTAGCTGTGAGCGTAAAGACAAGCATTGCTAAATATTATGTTTACTTTGTGAGTCTAGGATAATTTCATCTTGGCGTTGCAAAGAAGGTGACCCGCCAAACTTAAATTGTCACAATATCACCCAGCATGGGCAACCAGTTGGATATGTAGATAGCTTTTGCTACCTGGGTAGTTGTAATGACTAAAATTTGGGGTGCAGTTGCAGGGGTAAACAACAGGCTCAATAAAGTGAAAACGGTATCTTACTATTGCATTAGATGCTCACAAATATCCAGATTAACAAACCTCAGAATATTTAACGCATATGTAGTGATATCTCGTTAGTACGGTGCAACATCATGCAAAAAACTACCAGGATTATATGCAAGAATATTATGGTTTAATAATATCAACAACATTGATCTCTGGGAACCCGTTATAATACAAATTAAACGTAGAATATGCAGACGATTCGGTCATGCTATAAGAAAACACCCAGTTGGTATTGTTGGGCTTGAAAGGAATCATCATAAACATAAACCCATCTACGTAATTGATCTATAAGTTGGACAAACTTAAATTTAAATTCGATACGATTATTTTCCAAAATTGCAAGTCCACAAGCCACATATTAAAGCTATAGGAATAGGATATGACTCATTATTGTCCTGAAAAGCCTGTTGTTTAATACCGGCAAAATTGCTCGAGTAGGTGAAACGTCAAGATTTTTATCGAAATTTAAGCATTTTAATATACAAAATCTTTTAAAACTACAAACATGAAGTTTTTCGTAAACATTTCCAACAGCAAAAAAGTAATGATTATTTTAAAATTTTTGTATCAAAAATTCTCGGAACTAAGACCCCTCCAAAAAAACTAAACTTTTGAGCGTTCAAAATTCAAAATCTATTACACCTGGTGCCGTATGATTAATATTAATTATTAACATTTAACTTTTAAAACTAAGAAGAATATTAAAAAAATAAACATATTTTAAACTTAGATTTCAAGAGTTTTGCCTTTGAAATTGTAACCATGAAATTTACAAAAAAATTAAATGATTTGAACGCAGTTTACACTCATGTTTCAATTAAAAACATTTCATAACGGCAGCTCTCAAATTGTAACACATAATCACTTTCCAAACGTACAAAAGTTTAAACCTTCAGCAGAAAAAAAGAAACAAGAACTGGCTATAAATTTCAAGGGAAACTAAACAATAATTCAGCTCCTTCATTTTACTTTAACTACCTGATATAAATATTATTATAATTCGATTTTCTTCTTAAATATTTCCGTATAAAAATCTTTTCAAAATTCCTTTGCTTAGAAAAACATGTTTAAAATTTTAAATATGTTAACAAATCTTACTCAATTATGAATATGTATGTGTATTCATAAGTACAGTCAATTAAGATGCCTTGATGTATGCTGTATAGTACTGCTATATATCACATGTTTAAATTCTTAAAAACATAGATACAAACTCATACATGCAAAACTAATATAGTGTTTCTATGACAAATATTTGCTAAAGGAATAGTTTTTGCGTAGAGGAAACGGAAAAATAAATGCATGTCACGCGATAGCATTTATTTATGAGACTAAAGTATGAAAAAGTAAATTTTCATTTCTGTTTTTTTTTTACGCTAACATACAGAAATTACTCACACACCTTTCCATTTGCTTGCTATCACGCGGTGACTCTCCCATACTCACATATTATTAGTTTCTTGTTTTTGTAGCACGTGTTAATTTAGGTATATTGTAAAGCTTGTTTGTTATTTGTATGTTTGTGAATGTTATATTTAATTTCGAGTAGGAAATTAAGGAAGAGAATGTACAAGTTTTGTTTATTTGTTTGGTATTTTTATAGTTATGAGTAAGCAAAAGTTTCATCAACATCAGCAAAAAGAAAAAACTTCAAATCAATTTTGTATTCTTGTCTTTCAAATAAGAAAAACAAAAGAGTGAAGAAAAACTAGAAAACGATATATTTGATTTTATGGACTCAAATAACAGCATGTTAAGTTTTGTTAGTTTTTTATGAAGAAAACTTTTTTATGCATAACTTATGCACAATGGCCTTGTAATAACAAAAAGTGACACAACATTCCATTGTTCACCCTTAAGCCCAACTTAAATAGTGTTGCAATTTATAATGACCATAAACAATCAATGATTGTAAAATTTTCAAAATATTTAATAAACTTTTATATACAAAATTGGCACGATGAAGATTTTTTAGATCTTTTTACAGCTTTAAAATAATAAGAAAAAATTCTAACAGTTTTCCAGATTTTCTAATTAATAACTGCGTATTAAAAAAATGCAACATCCAAATGGCAAGTCAAACTTAAATGAAATTTTTAAACAATTAATAGCAAAAGTTAGGTTGAACTCCATTTTTATTTTAGACTTTTGGGTCTCACAAAAAACGGGTCCACAATGTCCAAATGTTATACACCTCGGGGTTTCTGAATAGATTTTTTCAATTTTTGGATTTAGTTTTAACCAATAGAAGGAAGTAACATTTTTGCACTTGCCATGCTTTCCTCTAACTTAATATGCAACCATCAATTTTTGAAAATTTTATAAATTTTACTAATATTTCTGAATAATTTGTCCAATATTATAATATATTATTTTCAAAATCAATTTACAGCTTAATATCATTTCTAGTTTTTTTAGAAATTAGCTCTTTTCCAAAAGTAGTCACAATTAATATTAATCATACGTCATCATAGATATTTTTAATAGTAATATAACTCTTGAAATATTAAAGATATCTATATGAAATTTAACATGTTAATTGCTGAGTATTGCTTGTATAATTTGCTATGGCACGCAAGAGTAAAATTAGAACTTGAGGTTCAATTAGAACTTAAAATTTGTAATATTATCTTTTTTGTGAAATGCGACTGCAAACTTCAGTGCTTGTTTTAATCAATTTACAGCACAATTATATCTTTCTTAGTTTTTGAAATCTTAGATTTTTTTAAGACAAAAAAATGCTGTAATTTTTAAGCCCTTTTTTCCATACCTATGTATCCGAAATCCATACCCAAATTCCAGTCCTTATAAACGTTTTAAAATTTTAGCTATTTTTTTAAAAACACCACCCCGTCGTTGAAAAGGGCTTCTCTTGTGTAAAAGATAATTTATGTAATAAAGATAAAAAATAAAGACTTATAAGCTTTAGAACATTTTTTTTAAATGCCAAAATTGAAATGGACTTGTGGACAGTTTCTGTTTCTGATAAACAAAAGTTCGGAGCAAAGAATTAATTGTATCAGCGAATTAAATGTTCCGCCATTTTGGAAAAAAATTATAATTTTGAATATATTGAATTCCTAACTTCCGAGTAATATTACTATTAAGAGATACATGATACCTTTATGTAATTTTAGGGGAAATATTATACAGAATTTTATAAAGAAGCTGACAGATATAAAACTCTAGGAACTATATTGATCTGTGAAATTTTAGTGAAAAACAATGTTTAAAATTGATTAAAATTTTAATCCATTTAATCATATTTAATCATATTTGTATAGTGATTTGCAAGCTAATTTTCAAAAAATGGTCAGTTCTTGAAGCCCACCTACTACCACCTTGACAGCTGTGATCCTACCATCCTTCAAATAATGGTTTACCAAAATATTTTTATAAAATATTTACAAGGACTATTATATATAATTTTTTGTTCTCATATCATAAATGGATTTATGTAGAATTAATAAAAATCAAAATTTTAAAGAGAACAGCTGCCAGTTTTATTTAAATTTAAAAAAAAAATATTTTTATAAACGCTGTATTTTCCTACAAAATGAAAATGCGTTTTATTGCGCCTTTTATTTAAAACTAAAATAAAAATTTTACTAGGCGTATAAGTTATAAATGTGTACATACTATGTGTATGTACTTTATTAAGTATACTCACTGTGCTACAAACAAAAACATAATTAGTAAGAAAGAAAGAAGATTTAATAACTTTTAATAGACTTAACCAAATTTAAGAAAATTGGCTTCATGAAGAAGTTAATAAAAAATTCATTATTTTACGATTTTTCTTACGGTGGTACCATATCTTATTCCCTTATTACCAATTATTATGCAAATATGTAGTATATAATTGAACTATATAAAAATTATAATACTAAATTTTAGATTTTTCCGATCATTATTGTGGGAAAAATTTTAAATTTTAATTTCAAGATATATGGAAGGTATATGTACCCTTGAGTCGTTTTCTTTCAAATTTGTGTCTGCGTGGAAGTTTTCAGAACTTTGGAATAAATACCCAATTTTGCCGATTTTTGCAATAAGAACGGATCACTGTGGGCAGTGTTAGCCTACAAATTCAATAACATAATTATTTAATTAAAAAATTGATTTTTGAGTCATGTTGCGATTATAAACAATAAACTATTCTCTCTAAACAATTTGTTTACAATAATTTGTAATAAGTTTGTTGTCTTATCAATGTCATTTCTTTATCCCTAATTTACTACCCAAAACCCATAGTGCTGATAACAAAAATAAACTTCAATTTTTTATTGTCCAACAAAAAGTGTTGAACTTCTAAGGCTCGAGGTCAATAATTTAAGAAAAACTTTTATTTCTACACCAAGAATTTTGTAAACTATAAAAACATACCCTGACATTACACATACACACATCTCTAAACACCACACTATCAAATGGTTAAAAATCTACAATAAATCCTGGTGAACTTTCAGTTATTTTTTTTTTTTTTGGCCAATTTGATTTTTTTCTTAACTTGTGGAGGAACATTTCGTTAGACATATGTATAAAACTAACTGTAAAGATAAATTTAATGTTGTGTCGAAGGGTTTCTTGTTAGGGTTTTCTATTTCTTGTTATTTTTATTCTTTGGATGTTTGTTGTTTTTCCTCAAAATGTTTGGTGTTTCTTTTATTGTTGGCCATTATTTGTTTATGGAGCTTTTTTTGAGTGTTCCCACGTTTGTGTGGAAGAAAATAAAAAAGTGGACAAG
>PYHX02000302.1:0-28197 GCA_004302925.2 Cochliomyia hominivorax | reverse complement strand
AAGCAAATGTCTTAAGTAATTGTTTGCAACATTGTTGATATAAATTGTTATTTAGTGAACTAATATTAGTAACTATTTAGATTCTGCAGTTATATTATTTGTTAATTTTTTTTCATATTCCTCAACATGTTGCTAAACAAATTTTTTTAAAATGAAGGCCTATGAAATATTTGACTTTTTTCTAAACAAAACTAGTTACAAACATTTAAATACTTTTTTTTAATGAGATGTTGGTATAGATTAAAATGTTATTTAATAAATAAATGTACATGTTTTAATCAACATGTTGCTAGCAACATTTTTTAAAAAGAAAACCTAAAACAATGTGTAATTTTTTTCTAAACAATTTAATAAATTTAAATACATGTAAAAAAGTTTGTATATTTTTTATCTCAACCACATTATTAGCACATCAAAGTCGGTTTTGTTTTATGTGTTAATTTTTGTTGTTGTTTTCCATTTAGTCTATTCGTATTAAGATGTCATAAATCACAATAATATACAAAACATTCAAAACGTAAAAGAATGAATATACAATTCGTATTGTAATACAAATCAAAATATTTATGATTTAAATTGAACTGGAAACAAACAGAAAAAAGAAACGTTTGTAAAAAATTGCAACATACTGCAACATACAACACACACTGAATAGAGAATAATTACAACATGATGACGACCTCTTTCTTGTTTATGATATTTCTTTTTTTGTGCGATTTTTCATTAAGAATAGAATAATTTTAGAATAAAAAATAGTGTTTTATATGGAATATTTAAGAGCACATAAATTGAAATTCTATTTATTATTTAAAATTTAATTAAAATTGTAACAATGTATTTTGAGAAATTCTACACAAACTGGAACTAGAATATGAATAAACCACAGAAATGCAACACATAAAGAATGGCATTTCGGAAGAAAAGAAAGAAAAATGTTTATAAATTAAAATTAAATTATTTCGATTTCTTTATTCATTGACTTTAAGTTGGAATTGTTAATACCCTACAAAAACATAGTACAGTGTGTGTAAATCGATATTGTTTTTCAAAAAATAATTCTGTAATTTTTTAATCGAAGAAATTCCTAACACTCTAAATTGAAATCCTCGGTTATGTTGATTTTTAAAATTCGCCAAAAACGCCATTTTACCCATGTTCTCTTTAGCGTTTCAAGTTGCGCACTTAATATGGTCCCAAAAATTTTAAAAAATCATGTGGCTGTGAATAACTGTATAAACGGATTCATATCTGCTAAAAAATTATATTAATCTGAATTTGGGAACTTTTTTGTTTTTGAACTTTTAACGGAATTCAGAAGAACTGAGAGTCTTATTCAAAATTGATCAATTAAAAAAGGACAAAAATATATTTCTTTTGTAATGTTCTCAACTGCAAGCTGGTTAGTTTATTATTATTGTTAATATGGCAGCTACATAACTGAGGAAAATACCCAAAAAACATCCACCGGAGAGCAACCTCTTCAGTGGTAAAAAGTCAATTATTTTTTAACATGCTTTATAAGAATTGGAATTTTCGACGTATGAAAACAGCTGTACATGTCTACGTTTTAAACAAAGGAGATGTCTAGAAGATTGGTAATAGTTGGTCCCCAAACAAATATCCTTCAGGAATATAGATATAGCACAAATAAAATTTTAATGGCCAAGTCCTCATACCAAATTTCTTTAAAGTCCAAGTTCACAAAATGACCTGTAGCACAATATATGTTATTATTGTGATAAATATTTAATTAATTTAAATTTTATAAAACCAGAAAGACACAGGTATGACTTTTTTTCTATGATCAGTCAATAATTTCCTATAGTCCTCATATATAAAATCTCAGCATGTGAATATCGTGAACAAAATTTAGGATAAGTAGATTTTATATAAACACAAATCATTAAATCTAATTCTACTACACGCCGAGAAAAAATATGTTTGCTTTAACCATAAACGAGAAACAACATACTATTGTTATTAGATATTGTTATCGTAACTAAAAATTCTGTTTATTCACATTATGATTTTGCATTAATAAAAATAGTAATTGGTTAACGGCCACTAAATTTATTGTTATCCAATAAAACATTTCTTTAGTTGCATTGTTTATTGATAACAATAGTTTTGTTATCTTAACTAACAATATTGTTATCGTCACTAAAATATTGTTATTGCTCCTACAAATATTGTTATTCCAATAAAAATATTGTAAGTTCAATAAAAAATTTGTTTTGTAATATGTAAACATTATTTGAAAATGTTATTATTATATAAAATTTTATTTTTTTAATTGCCTAATTTTTATGTACAAAAAAAGGAAAGTATTAATTCAAATATGTTTTATTTTCCACACAAATTGTAAATAAAAACTACTTATCTTATTTAGTTGTCAGTAATCTGAAAATAATATTTTGTCCTCATAACAATGATTTTTTACAAGGGTTGTTTAATAACAATAAACATGGTGATCATGCAAACATATTTCCAAACATATTGCGACCACAATTTTTTTATATAATAAAAATAATTTTTTTACAGCAATGAAATTATTATCAAAATAAAATAAATTCAACAATAAACATGTTAGTGGTAACAATAAATGTTTGCCCGAATATATAAGTGTTTACGACGAACATATTGCGAATATTGTCATTTCTCTGACTGTTGTAATTGTTCATAGCCTGAGTCATCATGTAGGGTATTATATTGGCGGTCTTAAACATCTTAATATTATTTTGTATTAATTTTTTATTAAAAAAATTATGTATTTAAAACTTTCTTTTTAACAAATTGCTATTTTTAAAATTTTATTCTTTTTAAGTTATAAATATTTTATGTATAATATTTTTATTATTATATGTTTTCCATTATTATACTTTTGTTAGCATTTAAAAATTGTTGTAATTTTTTTTTAAGAATATAATTTTGTGGGTCAATGTCTAAGTTTATTGCTACTAAATTTATGACAAATAGTGAAAATATTGAAAACTTAAAAACCACTTAAGTAAATAATAAACGCAAAAAGTTATTAATTATTATTCACCTTCTTTATGCGCAAAAATATTTAGAGAAAATTAACCGCAAAATTCTAATTTAAGATTTTTTTAAAATTTTATGTTAATTAAAAATTAAACAAATGTTTTGATGGTCAGAATAATAAAGTTGCTAAAAATCAATATTTGTATATTCAGGGTGATAATAAATAAAGTCTTTGTTCTTGAAGTTATTAAACCTGAAATTTGTAATAACTTCATGGGCTTTTTGATGGCTTTAATAAGAAGACAAAGAAATTCTTATTTCGAAGTCATTATATTATTGTATTTATAAAAAATGTATCAGTTACAAAGTTTATAAACATTTTCAAAAGATTTCAATATTTTTTTCAAAACATTAAAAAAAAACAAGTAAAAATATAGTAAACGCTTAAGACCAATTGTATTATAACCGATTATAAGATGACGCAGACAAAAAAATATGGCCGACCCTCGAATTTCTCGCCTATATAAGAGATTTATGGTATTTAAGGTGATATTCAAATGTGGGTTATTGAAAGACAATAGGGAATTATGTAACAATCTTTGAAATTTTTAGAGCAATATTTTCTAGTAGCGTAAATCTCAAAGCGACTCAGAAATTGTTTCTGAGTAGAACGACATACTTAAAGGTGTAGTAGCAGCCCGTTGTAATATTCTGCATAAATTCTAAAAACCAATGGTGTTGGAGTAGGATTATATGAACTTTTGTATTACATAATTCCCAACATGTTGACAAGGTAAAAGTTTATAGTAAAATTTTCTTTTTTAATGTTTCTATTGCCAGCTATTTCAACATCTTTTAGATTGCTCAAATTTGTTTTCTATAAAAAATCTTTTGTGTTTGTCAACAATGTTATGCATATATTATATGCAATGTTTGGCAACAAGTTTTTAAACTAAACTCTTTTTATATTTGTTTCTTTTAAAAAAATACAAACAATATGGTCAACATGTTGCTACAAGTTCTTTTTATATATTATCTGTAATCATTTATTTAAATTTTATACAAATTTTGAGTTAAAAATGTACCTGCAACATGTTGACAAGAAAGTCTTTCTTATAAAATTCATATGTAAAATTTACAATTCTAATCATTAGACAAACACTGATTAAAATTTTTAATTCAAAAAAATTTCATAAATTCAATTTGTTTTTATTTATTAGTATTTATCATTTAAAAAAATGAAGTAATAATTTTTATAATTAATCAATATGTTTCTAGCAACATTGAGAATTCCATATTTTTTTGTTCAAAACAAATTTGTTTACTAATTTTTTAACAGTAATTTCAATGAACAAAAAATAATAAAATGACATCTTCGGACAGTTAAGAGATAAAATGTCTCTCGTCATATGTTAAGAGTTCTTTTTAAGTTCTTGATTTCTACCTAAATTAATTTTGGTCTCAGCAACATGTTGATGACGTTATTTATACAATTATTGATTATTAAATGGATAAAAAATAAAAAAAATATTTTGATTTTAAATCTTCTCTTACTTAGTTTTTATGTAACTTTTATAATAAATTTAAACAAATTAAAATTAAGTAATTATTTCCATCACTTCTTTCTCTTTTTTGGATATTCTTTTCCTCTGCAACATGTTGATGTCATTTATTATACAATAAATTACTAATGTTTTTTCACTTAATTAAAAAATAATCAAATATAGTTATTATATTAATTATTCATTTGTGTTTAAATCTCTTTTCATTTATTCTGCTATTTACTCTTAAGATTTTTGTTATTTTCTTTCGTAGCAACATGTTGCTAATATTCATTATTATGTATTCAATATGTTACTAGGAAATTAATATTTTTTTCTTCTGTTTTATTCAATTTGAATAATAAATAATTAATTCATAATGATGCCAGCATAATAATTATTAAATAATAATTAAAATCATTTTTTTAAGAAAAAAGTACCCAGAAATTTGATATGCAAAACTAAACTTGTATGAAATAATTATATGAAAAAGTACAAAGAAGAAAAGAGATATATTAAATAAAATGATAATAAAGATTAAATTACTTAAACTTAATTTACTAACAATATTTTTTATAGATTTATATCTTGTGGCTCTTTAATTCTTTTTTCTATAATAAAAAAAGATTCATTGTAATAAACCAAATAACCTTTAAAGTCAATTCTTCTTTTTATCTTCTGCTTTTGCAATATTCTTTTAAGATTAAATTACAATTATAATATATATTTGTATACCCTACACCATCACAAGTGGTGAAGAGTGTATATTAATTTTATCATTTCGTTGTAACGCTAAGAAGGAATCATCTAAGACCCCATAATGTATATAAATGTTCTTGCATCAAGTCAAAATCTAAGTCGATTTATTTATATCCGTCTGTCTATCTGTTGTTGGCACGATAACATCCACAATAATTTACAGAGCTCTATAAATTTAGCCTGATATTTGTTATAGTTCTGAGAGATTCCATTTACAACAGCAAATCGGTTCAGTATATTAAAAGATGTAGGCCGATAACTGAGGCAACTCTAATTTAAGCGAAGAACTTTCATAAAATCTTCAAATAAAAATCGATAAATTAGAATGAAATTTGTCGATTTATCAAAATTATCAAAATCGGATCAGTTGAAAAAAGTTATAGCCTAAAGTATAACTATGACCATTAAATGTTTTTGTGTTATATTTAAGAGAAACTTTTATATATCGTTTACGTTTGTGAGTGTATGTGTGAGTGTGCACATGCGAAACATAAGCTATTTACTTCACACGCATTTGTGGTGGAAGGTATTGAAGATTCGGCACAGCCGACTATAGCATTCTTATTTGTTTTATTTTTCTATAGATTTTAGTATTTTTTGTTTTTGTTTATATAAAATACTTAGATCAAGGTTTTCTTTCACTTTGCATATGAAGAAACACAAAAGTACTAAATATCAACATCATCATGATGATGTTGCTGGAGATGATGGTGATGGTAGTGGTGGCTAAAGCTTAAGATTGTTGTTGAATGTTGATATTTAATAATGATGAAGCCCAGCCAGCCAGCCAAAGCCATTATCATCACCATCTTCACTCTTGTCTTGGTAGCCAAAGGCGACACAAAGATTTTGTCATGTTTTTTTCTTTTTCTTTTGTATTTTAAATGTGATTGTTTTTGCTTTTCAATGAAAAAAATGTTTATGGGGTTTCATTTTTCAATACAAAATCTGTAAATTTAATTAATAATATTGTTACAGGCAATTTTGTTTTATGAATTATTATTTAATATAAAAAATGGTTTTTATGTAATATTTCGATATTGAATTTAATTTCTTTTGTAAATCTAATTTTTACTGAACAAATATTTATCATTATTAAAAAAATAGTTTTCTTTAATTTTTTCTTTAAGAAAAAAAATAATTTGCCATTATTTTTATTGAAGGTTTTTTGAGCAATATATGTTGTAAACATTTTTATTGAATGCCAAATATTGACACATGTGGTTGATGACATTTTACTATTAATTAAGTTATTATTAAAAGTCTTATCCACTATGTCAATAAAAAAAGTATTAAAAACTTTAGAAAAATTATTAGAAAAATTTTTTAACAATACAGATATTTCTATATACATAAATGTTGCCAGCAACATTTTTTACTAAAAGCGAAATATTTGCTATTCAATATTTTAAATTAAACAAAATGAACAGAAATATTCATTTTATAGAAACAAACTCACAAATATCAGCAATATGTTGCTAGCAAAAAAAAAAAAAAAAAAAACAACAATAATCTCTAACAGAGAAATAAAAATAGTAATTGATTGTAATTGTAAAAAATATTATTAAAACTTAAATATTTTATGTACACAAATGTTGCTAGCAACATTTTTAGAAAACTTTTTGCTTAAGACAAAATTTATATAAATTATATTTATTATTTAAAATCCGATAAAAAGAACAAAAAATTATTTTCTTCCCACTAATTTAAAAATAATTATTAGCAACATGATGCTGAATAAAAGAAATACAATATTAATATATAAATACAAAAAAATCACTCACATTACAATCATTTTTGATGTTCTTTCGATAAAATGAATTTATATCCTTAAATTAGTAATTAATTAATTCTATCAACATGTTGCAAAATAAGGATTATAATTTTTGTACTTTAACATAAACTATTTATTTATTTTAAATTATTTTTTTATTACATTTTTTAATAATTAAAAAAATATATAAACAAGTTGCAGACATAAAGAAAAAAATCAACAAGTTGCAGACATAAAGAAAAAAAAAAAAAAAAGAAAAATATTTTCTATATGTTTTATTATACAAATTAATGTTTCTAGCAACATTTTTCTCTTTTTATTATATTAATACCTAAATATCTTAATAGATATAGATCGTTTCTAATGAAAATTTCTAGATCTGCACCAACTTAACTAGAGCAGAACTAGAACTGAACTGAAGTAGAACTGAACTAGAACTGAACTGAAGTAGAACTGAACTAGAACTGAACTAGAATTGAACTAGAACTGAACTAAAACTGGACTAGAACTGAACTAGAACTGAACTAGAACTGAACTAGAACTGAACTAGAATTGAACTAGAATTGAACTAGAACTGAAAGAGAACTGAACTAGAACTGAACTAGAACTGAACTAGAACTGAACTAGAACTGAACTAGAACTGAAGAAGAACTGAACTAAAACTGAACTAAAACTGAACCAGAACTGAACTGGAACTGAACTAGAACTGAACTAGAACTGATCTAGAACTGAACTAGAACTGAACTAGAACTGAAATAGAACTGAACTAGAACTGAAGTAGAACTGAACTAGAACTGAACTAGAACTGAACTAGAACTGAACTAGAACTGAACTAGAAACTGTACTCAAACTGAAAGAGAACTGAACTAGAACTAAACTAGAACTGAACTAGAACTGAACTAGAACTAAACTAGAACTGAACTAGAACTGAACTAGAACTGGACTATAACTTTACTATATATATTTTAAAATAAAATTTATAAAATTTTTATTGTCGTTTAACCAAAAAACGTTTTTTATAAACATTCACGTACACTCTCACACTTCTCTAAATTTAAGCATCCCTCGTTTGCTCATGAATCATATTTTTTTATTATTAATTCATTAATAAATATCTTTTTTAATATTTATAAATATTTACCTCTAAAAATCTTGTTTTATACATTTTTTATATTTATAAACACATGGCATTTCATCGTGACTCCTGTTAGAAATAGAAATAATATTGAGTCACCTACAGTATCAAAAAAATCTATATCTAACATCGACATAAATGTATCTGCGTATCTTTACTTTTATTGAAACACAAATAAATAAATAAAAATACAAAAAATAAAGTACTTTTTCCATTTCCAAGATAAGATAAAAGAAACTTATTTTAGTTGTTTCTGTGAAACATTTAACAAAAGAGGAAGATGATGAGGAGGAGCAGCAGCATGAGGAGTGTGTACTAAAAAAAGAGATTCTGAGGGAAAACTGTAATTACAAAAATTGATTTATGACTATTAAATGGAACTAAACATATGACTATTTTTTTATTGTTTTAATATTTATAGACAAAGATCTAATGTGGAAATGAATGTACTTAAAATGAATGATGAAAGGCTACTTAAAAGAGAATGACGTAAATTAAAAGTAAAAAACAAACGATTAAATTTAAAAAACAAACTATAAATATAAATGGTATAGAATAGTAGAAGGGTAATTAGAAAAACCCTTAAGGTGTCAAAAAAATGGAGAAAAAATTCTGTATGAAAGTTAATTCCCCGAAGCGAAATTTTTCGAATGGTGAGAAATAGTAGTTAAAATAATAGAACCCGGATTAGCCGACTGGTAACTAGATTATCCAAACCGAAATTTTTCTTAAATATACCAGCTGATTTTCACGTTGCAATTAACAATAGAGTAATTCAGAAGTTAATTTAGCTTTCGATTCCCAATTTTCTATAGTTCCATTATAAGGCCTCTACTCAAAACAATGCTTCAATGCTTAAAACTCAAAATAATGTAAATTTATGGAATTAGAAAACTCTGTAATTTTAATAGGATGAGTCCACAATATCTTCCTTTATAAGACCCAATAATAATAATAATAATAATAATAATAATAATAATAATAATAATAATAATAATAATAATAATAATTATTATAATATTCTAAGAGAGAGTCTTTAGTTTTTTATAGCGACAAATCGATTCAGAAATTAATATGGAACAAGAATATGGAATCGATTTTTTAAATCGATTCCAAATTTAAAACAGACAAAGAAAATGGGCTCTAAAAGAAATATCTGAACAAATTTTATTGAAATCAAGAAGTCGATAAAAATTCTGACCCATCAAAAAAATTGTTTTAATAATTTTTAAAACAATTTAGAATTTTAAATGGTCCAAATATTTGGGGGTATTAAAAAGTAATTCTCTTATATTACTTACGAAATGGTAAACTTGATATAACCTCAATCACTACTTGAAATTGTGGACTATAAAAATATCTGTTGTTTCCTTAAAAACTACTTCCTTCACCAATATCTGAACCGATTTAAATAAAATGCAGAAATTAAAGGGAGATATCTGCCTATGCAGAAAAAAATAGACCCATATTTAAGTATACCTTTCGTCTCAAAATAACTTTCAAAATCGATTTAACGTTGTTCGTCCATCTGGCTGTCCATTTAAAAGTTGTAAACAAATTAAAGGTCGCAATTTTTTACATATTTTGATGAAATTTGGTACATATTGTTTTTTGGATTGAAACTTATTGAAATTGGTAATGTTCGGTCCAATATTTCAGGTAGCTTTAATACAAATGTCCTTCCTGAATGGGGTTTTAAGCTCATAAAAGTCCTAAATAAAAAGCGATTTTAAAGAAATTCAATATATAATAGTCTTATAACATTCTAAATTGATGTGCCAAATTATGCGAGGGTTGGTCCGTTACTTCTCATATGTCACTTTGAAGGCCATAAATCTCAATTTAGTATTGTAATTGTAATTGTTCAAATTAAGATAAATATAATCAAAAATCGCTGCTCGATATTATGCGAGGATTGGCCCATCATGCTCCGATGTAACCCACCAGAAAAATCCTTTCCAAACACATACATTTCATATAAATGTTAGTACCAAAATAAAGAACTTCTTACCTAATAATAAAAAATTATACGAGGGTCGTTCATAATTTTGTAGCTGTCATTTTCTACCAACAATGTGATGTAGGGTATTAAATAGTAAGTCCTGACCATTTTTACTAGTTATTAAATCATTTTTAGCTTTTCAAAAGCTAAAAACATCGGGGCGATGAAAATGAATTATTGTCTGTTACTAAGTAATTCGATTCGGAATTTTATATTACCAAGAAAATGTATCCACATATTAATCACGAAATGTGAAATTAGTATAACCTTATTCACTACTTGAAATTGTGGAAGATATACACATTTACTTATTCCTCCAAATGTTACTTCCTTCACCTAATTATTTAAGATGTAGGGTACTTGAAATATTATGATCTTTTTTTAAGAATTTAAGTAAAAACCTATAAAAAGCACTTGAAAATCATTCATTTTGATTTTAAATTAAAAGTTTTTTATATGATTTTATAAATGATTTTTAATGTTTGTTTTTATTCCGCCTTTAGGCTGAAATATTATTTCAACCAGATATTTTTTATTATAACTTTAATTATACTCTTATATTTATTATTATTTTTTTATTTTAAGACCTTAATTTAACTTTATTTTAGAATTATTTGTATTGTTTTAAAAAAAAAATTAATACTCGTGTGAGTATTAAATCATAATAAAAATAATTTATTTTTATTTGGCACGTTTTTTCTTATTTATTTGTTGTTGTATTTTTTGCATTTTTTTATTTGTTTTAAAACGCTAAAACTTAAATTAATTATTCATGTATAAATTCATAATTTTTGTTTTTAACAAAAAATCATAAAATAAATATTAAACTGACATTGAGTTTCAAGCGTTTTATAGGTGTCTGATTGTCTAACTTCTGGATGGGAAGTAAAATTTTATTTGATTTTTTTTCTGAAGATATTTTTATTAACCGTTTTTTTTACTTTTTTTGAGGGTTTTAGAAAATCCAAAAACCTTTGAACCGTTAAATAATATGTACTTGTAATTTTATGAAGATTTCTAATTTAATTTACACTTTAGTGCATATTTAATGATACGTTACTTATCTAAGACTTGACAGGTGACTAATTTTTAGTTTTAACTTTATTAGACACTTTTTATTATTTTAATAAGTCTTAAAAAAATTTTGCTGATTTCATTAAATTTTGTACACATAACCTTTATTTAAGGTCAGAATTATTTGTTTAAATAATAAATAATAGGAAAAGCAAACTACAACAACAATAATTTGACATATTAAATTGATTTCAAATAATTTAATGAGGAAGGTTTTTGGTGAATTAATTATTTGAAATAATATATGAATTAAAAAATAATAATTATTTTATCTTAATTTTAACTATATAGAATATGTTATAAAGCTAGCAACATGTTGCATAAAAATTCGAATGTTGCAAAGTAAAACTGAATTAGAACTGAAATATTTTTTTCTAAGGATATTTGTCATTCTGAAAATTTCGAGATATTTGGATTTAACTTATAATTCTATCACAAAATGTGAAAATAAAATTCAAAGTGAAAATTTTTGGATTTTGTTTCAACATTAATCGAAGATCTATGAACCAAAATGAAGAAATGTGTGGAAAACAGCTAGACTAGTTTGGATTTTCAACCAAGGTAGAAATTTCGATGTGATTAACAATTTATCCATGATTCAGAGAATTAAAAAGATTTCCACTTTTCCATGTGGAAATGCCAAACTCAATCCATATAAAGCATGTTTTCGAGTTTTACTATTTTCACTTAAATGATCGCCTTCGCATTGCACTAATCGTACGACAGAAAATACTTTTCTGTGTTTGCCTTACATATGTAGATATATAATTAAAAAATGATTCCAGGTTTGCAATTCGGGAACTTAAATTTTTTCCAGAATTGACCAGGTTCGGATAGCTCTGGCCCAATGGCATTTGAATTTCTCTTTTCATACATTCCTATTTCTTTGCAAAACAGTAAAAAATTTAAATAACAGATCAAACAAAATGGTTTTACAAGTGAATAAATGTTGCCACCTTTTCGTAAATAATCGTAAAAAATTATACATTTTTAAAGTTACAATTTCAGGTTATTACAACGTTTTAAACGGATGCATATATTTATTACACCTACAGTAAGTCCGCTATCTTTAAAAAAAAAAAACTTAAAATAAACAGAGCTAAAAATAGACTTGAGTATCTCGGATACTAGAGGAGAAACACCAAATTTGTAAGCATATTTTATGAAAATATTTACAATGGATTTTTGATTAATTTTTAAAACATCAACTCCACTCCTCGACTCTGATTATGTGAACTTTCATTAAGATATCTCTAACGGTTCAAAAGTTACAGAAAATTTACAAAATGTTCCATTTAGACACAAAATGCAGCGAAACATTTAACAATATGTTGCTAAACATAACAAAGTTTGAAAAGCGTTAAAGCTTCAGTTATAGTGAGTTCAATTTAAAATACTTGTTCACAATTCTTAAAAAAATTTTAATCATTTTAAACATGCTTGCAACATGTATCTTCATGAAACAACATATAAACATTTGTTAATATCGACTTCAGTATTATCGAATTTCAATATTTGTTTTGGTAGCAATATGTTGCTAAACAAAATAATGTTTCAAATCTTTAAATATTTTTATATAATTTAATTTTAGTCTAAAAGAGATTATGGAACATTAAAAATGTCTTAAAAATTTTAGCTTAACAAAACAATTCCGAAACATGTTTTGAAGTACACTCTCAAAATGTAAATTCATCGAACCTATTTTAGATTCGATAAATAGTATTTGGTATCCACCGTTTATTAGATTAAGAAACATTTGTTTAAATGATTAAAATAAAAATTTTAAATTTAAATCTTTTACTAAAATTTCAAAAATTCTAGCAACATGTTGCCCAAACAAAAACTTTAAATATGCAGAAAATATTACTTCAAATCTTTAAAGTACACATAAAAAATTTAACCAAATTTTAACGATTTTGTAACTTCCTGCTTATAACAAATACCCATAAACATGTTTTACATGCAAAAAAAAAGCAATCAATTTTCGTAAATCTACTTTAGGTTAATAGTGAGCAAATGGATTTTTTTCTAAGAATTTATAACAGGAAGTACAAGTTTAGAAGCAATACAACTCAACCAGCCAACCAAACAACATTCTATTCTATAACATATAAAATGCATCCTGGAAATCTGTTTTCTTCTCTTCTTCTCTCTATTAAAAATCTTCTTTCAAACAACTTCAGTTAGACCAAAAACAATAACTTAGATAGAATTTTAAAAAAAAGGAGACAAAAGAAGAAAAATATACTTTGTATCTAAAGTATTCTTAGTTGTGTTGTTGTTGTTCATTCCTCTTAATACTCCAAGCACTTAAGTCAACAACAAGAGCTGCACAATTTATAGCAGCAGCAACAACAATGCAGTTCATTGCATGGCATCACATTGCAATGTATCGCATCGCATCATATCGCAATGATGTACAAGAAGAATTACAAGTCAAAGCCCTCTTAACACCAAAAGACCCACATCTCAAGTAGAATGAAAATAAAAGGTATTTATTTGTTCGATGCTGTTGTTGTTGTTGCAAAGTAGAGTTTATATAAAAAATAATAAAAGACAAAAAACAAAACAAAAAAAAACGTATAAAAAGAGTTTACAAAAAAACGTGATTCATAAGATTTTTGTTTGTTTTGTTTCGAAAACGAAAAAAAATACAGAATGAAACGAAAAAATGTTAAAAAAAAACGTTAAGAAATGAGACATGTAACATTTTCATCATCGTCACTATAGAAACGAAGCAAAACCCAAAAAGTTTTTAATGAAAAATGCCAGAGGATAAAATTTTAAATTCAACGAATTTTGAATTCCCTAAATGGAAAATTATTATTTGATTTGAGCTTTAACCTTTGTTATCTTTTAAAGTCTCTTAACGATAAACTGAAGGGACACTTGCGTGCAATGACTGTCTCTCTTGTGGCGATCTAGTGAAAGTCCTTTCACTACCTATTATCAGGCCGCAAAGGATGATTGCTTGTTTACACACAGTCTATACTGTCTCTTTCCAATTTACTTGGTGGCGGTAAAGTGTACTCTGTGTGCTTCTCAAGTTTCTTTATGTCTCTCTATGATGCACCTGGTGGTGGTGAAGTGGTATACTTTCAGGGTTTATTGTCATCCAAAAAGCTATAGGTAGCTTTGTCATTGTGTGAGTAATACATAAGAAATCAAGTCAAAACTTTTATTGATACAAATATGTCCATCAGTCTGTCGCCTTCAAATGATTTCAAAATGATTTTTTTTAAACAGTTCTGTAAATCTAGAACTTTTATAAATATACAAATGACAGTGGTTCCACCAAATACTTGCATAAACAGTTATCACCTTGGCATAAAATCTAGCCTAAGCTACGTTTACTCAGCTATTTTCCACACATTTCAACCGTTTGTTGATAAAAACAAAATTATTTCCATAAAAAATCGTTTTCGAGCCACTGTGCTTCAATATGTAGTATCTACATTTATAGCACATTTGAAATATACTAATACTAACTAATCTATTTCATATTAGCTCATCCTTACCATAAAAGGTCATTAAACTCTATAAACCGTTCACTTCAATTACTGTTGTATTCTTTCTACATGACACCATAAAGGCGTTACAAACGTGCTATTGAACTAATTTAACAGATTTTCGATTTGCGTAGGTTCTTGACACTTTTTCAAAAGCAGTAAAACAACCATTTTGCTGTTTCATGTGTTTGGCGATGATGCAGTTAGTAGGAAAAAATATAATATTCTTTGAAGATTTTAGATTGAGAATCTTATTTTATTTTCTTCATTTCATTTCATTTTAAGTTGTTTTCAAAAAAAATTTCAAGCACTTTGTTGAAGGCGTTTAAAGAACAAAGGATTTTTTCGCCTAAAAAATATGAAAAAATAAAAAAAAATCTTAAATCAATTTACTGAAAATTTTGATGAAGAGATGTGAAATATTGAAAACAATAAAGAAACAGGAAATAACTTCAAAATTGAAGTTTAAATAAAAAATGAAACATATTTGGTAAAAGGCGTTCAATATAACATTGATAATAATTTTAGAAGTAAAATTTTGTTACATTTTAGAAAGTTGTTTTCGAATTTTACTTACTCTTAACATTAATTAATATAGCAACATTTAATTAACATTTTCTTATAGCAACATGTTGCTGTGCTTAAAAATATACAATTTCAATTACCATAATATTTTTATTATTCTATTTAATATTGTTTGGACGTTAATTTCATTATTAAATATATAAGTATATTATTCAGTTTAATAAGTGAAATTATATTAACAGTTTGTCAACATTTTTATTGCAACATGTTGCTGATCTTTGATTAGAAATGTTTTAAGCTCGTTTCTATTATTAAAAGTATAATTTTGTTTAGAAACTTCTATTTAATAATTTTGTTTAATAATTTTGTTTATTGTGAATAAAAATGAAAATTTAGAAGTATAAAATGTTTATAAATACTGAGTTAAACAGATACATGTTGCTATAGCATTGTATTTAAGACTATTAGTTTAAATTAAATTCACTGAACTCGATCCGGATGCAGTTACAATTAATCAAATTAAATGCAAAGTTCTTCACAGATTTAAAAGGATTATAATTAGATCATTTAAAGTCTTTGTGGGGTCAAGTGGAATCTGTTAGATGTAAGTATTATATTAAAGTACAAGCAAAACTTTATCCAAAGAAGTGTAATTTGATGATAGATCCAAAATTTTAGGTAGTTCCAATATAAATGTATCATCATAATGGGGGTTTATGCTCGTGTAACATACAGATATCAAAATATTTTGATGAAATTTTGTTTGGTCAAAACCAGAAAACTTAATTTTAGGAATATCGGCCACAAGTGACCTAGCTCCCACACAGGCCTATTTCCTATTTCCATAAATTCTATTTCAAGAAAAAAATTGTAAGTATTGTGATAATATTTTGTATATTTAAGTGTTATTAAACCTGAAAACACCATAACGTAATTTTGCGACAATCTGCCTATAATTTCCTTTGACTCACATATAAACCAAACTTTCGAAAAACTGGCATTTGTGTGAATATCAGGAAAATAAACATGGAAAGATAAAATTGGACTCTTCGCCAATTAAATTGTGTTTTTTATCGGGATGTTTAAAACAACTTATGTTTTGCAGAAAAAACTTGATGTCAAAGTTGAGATGATGCCTTATGGTTGAACCACTCTTACATTTAGCTTTTCTTCCGACAAAACTAAATTATTTTTATAAAGGAGTAAATTATGAGATTTAATCTAAAATCTTTAATATTAAAACTTAAATTTTTAAACTTTCTTTTAAACCTAGATTAACCAAATATTTATATAGACAAGCTTCAAATTTTAAACCTTTCATGGAACGTAAATTTGTTTAATTCTAGTTTGGTCTTTATAATTTATATAAACTTAGAATAAACTTAATGAAAATATTCATTATGTTGTCTTAAATTTAACTATAGATTAATTTTAAACCAAGTTTAGTTTCTAAGTTAAATTAAACCACAGCTTTTGTAGCAGTATTAATATGAAATGGAATTAATATAATTCTCAATCCTTTCTATTCCCTTTAAAATCATTTTACATACTTTCTAATTCCTATAATTATATCATATTGATCATCTCATCAATATTGTTATACTATTATTTATTATAACAGTTTTTCTTACTTTTTTTTATTAACAACCGCATTTAAAGTATTGTCTACCTGTCCGAGATCTTGTCTCTTGACACACAAGATAAAGTTTAATTATAAACAATTTATATTACAGTACAATAAACTGGAATTCTACGTTTTTAATTAATTGTTATTGCGATTCTAATTAAATTAAAATCAAGATTAAAATTAATGCAATAAATAGCGGAATAAAATAATATTATTTATATGTATTTGATAGATTGGAAATTGGGAAATATAAAATGGACGTAAATACTAACAAATTAGTTTTTTTTGCATGAAAACAATTATTAAAAGAATTATTTTGTAAATTACTATTGTTATTGTTTAATGAAGGAATTTAAGTTTAAGTAAGAAAGCTTTATTCGGCTATGCCGAATCTTTAAATACCCTCCAACAAAAAGAAACATGTGAAGTAAATACGTCATGTTTTGTACATACACATTCACAAACGTATATAATGTATAAAAGCTTTTCTTTAATAAGTATAACACAAAGACATTTAATGAATCATAAAATTAGTTATACTTTTAGCTATGACTTCTTTTTTAATGAACCGATTTTGATAATGAAGTATATACTATTCAATATTATGACATAATTAGTCGATTTATAATTGACAACTTTAAGAAAGTTCTTCCCTTGAACTTAAAGGTAATATAGCGAACCGGTTTTTCTGGTTTTAGATAGGAAACTTCTCAGGATTATTACAAATACTCAGGCAAAATTCATTGGATCAATTATTATAGATATGAGAGTGTCAACAACAGACAGATGGACATAGCTATATCGACTTAGATTTTGATGTAATACAATAATATATATGATACCTTCTAAGCGCTATACACGGAATGACAAAGTGAATAAACTCCTCTAAATTGTTCAAGTACTTCACTCAATTAAATTTGACGTGTTATTAACGTAACATTTCGTTATAATAAATATTGAAAAATATAAAAAAATTTTCTCTTCTTTTTCTAGTTTTTTGTTTTTATTTAATAAATTTAACAATTTATTACAATTAGCAAATATTTATTATTTAAATTTTTAAATTATTTATTTATCAAAAATATCAATAATTAAATAAATAAAAAAATGTTAAAATAACGTAAAACAAATTAAAATGTCACGTTTTATAGTTATAATGTCAAATTTACACGTTTTGTAAAATTATTAAAAATTTATTGAAAAAAATTAATAAAAGTATGTAAAAAAATGTTTTTTTTTATAAAAAATATTAAATTTTATTGAATGTTTAAAATCGGAATATATATACAGATATTAAAAAAAAATAAATAATTTATAATAAATCATTAAAGTTTCATTATATATAATTTTCAGTAAATATTTTGATTATTAACAAGAATAATAAATTATTATTACTTTATAAAAATCTTTTCGACTTAAATCTATTTAACAATTTCTGTCAACATGTTGCAAAAACGTAAAACGACACGTTTTATTATCCATACATTTTTATGATATTAAAAATAATAAAAATAAAAAAAATAAATAAATGTTTCTATAAAAAATATTGTTATTCAATAATTCCTAACAACATGTTGCAAAGTGAATCAATCAAAACTTTTCTATTAATTATGAAGATTAATATATTTTAATACTAAAAATATTTTTAATGATGCTTTAACATTTATTTATTACTTTTTGCAACATGTTGCTAATGAAATATTTAAAAATTTTTAAATTAATCTTGACATTTTGATTATTATCAAAATTGTTATTCAAGATTTCATTAATGGTGCTTTTTATTTATTTAAAAATGGCTAGCAATATGTTGCTAAGCCAAAATCATTCTAAAACTTGTTAACATGCATTAATGTCACTAAATATTTCCTTCATTATGAAGATTAATTAGTTTTTACATTAAACATATTAATTAATGAATGCCATTATATTTTAATATGAAAATCTGAACAATAATAATTTTTAGCATATAATAATTTTAAGCAACATGTTGCTAATACAAATTTTTCCTAAACCTAATTTTAAAACACTAATAGCAGTAAATATTTTGATTATTATCAAAAATAAAGTATTTTCTATTATTTTATAATTCCTTGCAACATGTTGCTACGGCAAAATTGTTATAAAAGTTATTTAAATTTAAAAATGTTAAATAATTATAAAAACTTATAAAATTTGCTATTGAAAATCTAACTAACTAAGAATCGAATATCCTTTTTCAACATTATTTAATTTTTGAATATGTTGTTAATTGATAAGTGCAATAATTTTTACTATAAATTTTATTGTTAATGCTGCATTTAAATCATTTTAGTCATTTATCAACATGTTGCCACAATTATTATAATTTGGGTTTTATTCTCAAAAACTTGCATATTTTTATCTTTCTTTTTATAATTCCCCAATTAACTATAAAAGACAATTTCTCCTGTAATTTTCTGAAATGAATTTGTATATTTTAATTTTACCAAAAATTAAGAAATAAGGTCATTTCACCGTTGCAATTTTCATCTACTGAATAAACCCATATTATATATATATATATATATATATATATATATATATATATATATATATATATATATATATATATATATATATATATATATATATATATATATATATATATATATATATATATATATATATATATATATATATATATATATATATATATATATATTCTCTCTCTATGGTTGATGACACTGCATAATTTGAGTGCATGATTTCTTTAAATAAAATAAAATATTTTAACATGACAACATACAAATTATGTCTTATGACTCGTTTGTTACTACAAAACTTAAAATGTGTCATGTTAAAAGCGGTAAAATGTTTCTAAAATGTTTTTTAGTTTGTTTCTGCTTATTTTAGTTTGTTTCTGCTTATTTTGTGGTGTCACAATTAAAGTGTTAAATAGGGAAACCAACCAACCGTACAAGCAATCAACAAACAGCTAGGAAAGAGAAACGGAACAAAATGTTGCAGGAAAATAGGCAACATAAACATTAGAGTTGTGTTGATAGTAGGAAAGTCAGGAATATCATGGTTTATAAGATACAGTGGTTAACTTTAGATAAAAGTATATAAGAATTTTTTTTTACAATTTCTTAACTAAAAAATAGTTTTCAAGGACATTTATTTGTGATTTCCTAACAAATTCTTAGGTTGTGGAAATAGTATACTCCAGATTTCAAGAGTGTTGACAGGGAGACTTCTATTTAATAAAGAAAAAATAGTTTTTGAAAATATTTTTTGATAAGACTTATACACTAGTGATATTAACTTAATATATGTTCTTTTTGAGTTATGACTATCTTGCAGCAAATGGTCTTATCTCGAACGTATTTAGTATTTCTAAATAATAAAGCCATTTTGTGACGTCAACAAATCAAATTTGTTTATCAAAAATTTAGAAATAATATTTAATCAATATTGGGCAACAATTTGAATTTTGTAATTTATTAAAAATATTTTCAATATTAAATACAATCAGTTTTTTTTTTTTAATTAACTAAAATAAAAAGCTGCAATGAAATAACATGATTGCATATTTAATGAAAATATATCCTGGATCTTAAAATATAGGAAATAGATAAAATTTCAAATTTGTTGCTCTCACGCTTTGGAAAATTTTTAAGAAACGAAAATTTGTACACTGAAATTATTTGAATGGTTAAATTGTCTTTTTTTGTGGGCAATAAACATGAAAAACAATTAAAATTATATATTCTTAAAGTGGTCATGACTTTAATAGAAGTTTGTGGCTCTCCAATTCCAACAGGAATTAATTGTTAATCGTGATTTGTAAAATGAAGTCATTGATCTTAAACGTGACTATTAAATTTTCTTTAATAAATATAACAAAAATGTTTTATTCTATTAATTCTTTTTTTCTTTTTAGATTTTATATTAATTATAGACCTTTTAAGAATTTAAGATGAAAACAGATTTAATAAAATCAGGCCAATGATTTCCAAATATTAACAATAACAACAATGTTAATTCTAATATAAACCACTGTTAAAATTGTTGTTATAAAAATGTTTAGAAAAATCATTTAAAATCTAAAATCGCAATTAAAACCGCATAAACTTAACTAACTTAACATTTAAAAAAAGAAGAAAAGCTATATTTAGTTAAGACCGACTTTGTAATACTGTATCGGTGTTGATAATTAATGAACGACACTCGTATTTTTATGCTTTTGAAATTATTTTTTTTCAGGGTTGGTTGAGTTATATGGGAGCTATATGAATTATGGTCCGATTATATTTGTGTTAATTTTTTAATATTATAATAATTAATCACAGTAGTTCCACAAACTTTTATGTAAATTTTGAACCGTTAGCTTATTTTAATAAAATGCCTTAAACTTCTTACACAAGTACTTGGTATCTATGAAAACTATAGAACTTGAGGATCTAGTAAAAAGTAAGCGAAATTTCATTTGTTAACAAAAATTTATGAAAAACTTAAATTTTGGATTATTTACTATTTTTAATATAATGAATATATAAACCTTAATAAAATTGACACAAATAATGTTATTAATTCTAAATATCAGTATGATGTGTTTGAACTAATCCCAAAATCGGAGAATTGAAAAAGCCCCACTTTACGTTACGTAATTACCCAAATTCCAATCCGTATAAAACTTCTTGAGTGTTTCCTTCAAAACATATGTAGCGATATATTAAGGATAATTTAAGACAATTTCAGCCTTATGATATGAGAATAGGCTTGTGGGTAGATCTTTTCTCCAAGCTCATGTGAATTTACTTTATACGAAATTCTGGTTGGGATCTTTTTTTAAAACAATAAAAAAAATTTCAAAGTTTAGTCCAAAAAAATGTTTTGTTGGTGAATAAATGTTGCCACCTTTTTAAAAAATCAAAAAATTTAACGTCCTATTTCAGATTTATATATCGTTTTAAAAATTCATATCATATTATTACGCTGCAATATAATAAGACTAAAAATAGGTTTAACAATTAGTTGGACTGAAAATCATTAAAACTATATACATCGCTTATAGTATAGGAGCCTTATTAGGACTATTTTTATACAAAATTTCTTTTGTGTCAATTCATAAATGAATATTTGGCGAAATTTGAATAGAAATTTACATTCCCGAGGTGGTCAATTTCGAAGGGTCACCGATTGATCACATAGGCGCTTGTACCCCTCTAAAATAACTCAGTCCTGACGAAGTGACATTTCAAGATGTCTATTACGTTTCACTATGCAAAGTACATAAGATTTATAAATAAGGACTACGTGAAATAATAGCCCATCATTTCCTATTTCATCAGGTAACGTCCTTGGGGCACAATTATAATACGTGCCAGATTTCATAAAAATATCTTTAAACCGTTAATTGCACTTTATTTTGTGTATGTTCACACGGAGAGCAAAAAAGGGGTGGACATCGTTAAATCAATTACGAAAGTGAATCTGAATCAATCGGTATACTTACAGGTGAAGACAGCAATATATATATTTTTGGTTACAAACCTAATACCCCAACCACCTACATATATAACTGTAAGGTAGAGTATAAAAACAAATGCATTCGTTTGGAACATATAAATCCAGATTTGAAAGATATTTTTATAGAGAGTGGAAATTTTAAGGAGAGCAATAGAGTGAGGGAGGGAGGTAGGTAGGGAGAGATTGTAGATACATAGAGAAAAGGAACAAAACATCAATAATAGTTTAAGCCAAAAAAACATGCGAATAAACAAAAAATAATAAATTAAATATACAGAAGAAAACATTTTATCTTTTGGATTAAATAAAACGTTATGGTATAATGATTTTTTCTTGGAAAAACAGTTAATTTAAACTTACCTTAAAAAGTATGTGTGTAGTTTCAAGATGAATGAAATAATGGACTTGAAATTAATAGATACAAAATTAGTATCTAATAAATTCTTAAAGATGAATGAATGATGTAAAGATGTAATTAATCCAATTAATTAATTTAACGAAATATTTTTAGTTACACTTTATTATTTTTGTTAAATTTTTAAAATTATAAATTTTGGCACTCTTTAATATATTTTTTATATTGATTTCAAATTACATATTTTTATTTATTTAATTATTTACATGTTAAAGACTTTTTTTGAAAATTTTCAAGATTTATAATTTTTTTAGATTTTTCATTTTTTAAACTAGAATTTAGAATTTTTAAAACACTTTATTTAATATTAAAGAAATATTATTCTTTTATTGATTTTTTTGGAATCTTTTGTTTTATTTTTGTTATTTTTTAATTTAGAACAATATTTAACCACCCTACGTTATAAGAAGAAAACACTGATTATTTTCCATAACACGCACACTACGTTTTTCCATTTATTTTTTGTGTTACATTTGTCGATAAAACAGCAACAATATTTAGCAAACAATATAAAATTTAAAAAAAAATTGTTTGTATCCGTTGGATACCGAAGGCTATTTGCAGCGGTAATAACAAATGCTTTAACAGTGAATAAAATTAACAACAAATATTCAAACAAATAAAAAACAATCAAAGGGGGTGAGCGATTAAACGAGAAATGTTAAAGTGAAACGTCAAAAAGTCATAAAACCAATTTACGGCTCGAAAGGTCATTTGTCCTGAAAAATTGTATTCACTTAAGCAAAAACAACAACAACAATTCGCAAAAAAAACTGCAACCCTTAAAATTTTACCAAAGATATCTTACGGATACACAAATATGATAACAACAAATGTTAAAAACAGATACAATTTTTACTGTTTTCTTAAAACAAAACAAACAACAAACCAAAAAAAATGTATCTTTAAAATTTCAAAAATATATACAGATATTCCTTTTACTTTCTTATTGCCGCTTTTGTCAAAACCCTAAAAGAACAAATTTCTAGACGTAGATTTTTTTCAACCCACCCTTTAATTATTGTTTTTCTTTTCTTCCTAAATATTCCTTGTTCTATATTTTCTTGTTATCGTTGTTGTTATATTATCACTATCTGTATCTCTAAGATACACAGGTGTAGGTAGCAATATTAATTAATTATGCATTACATTTCTTTTCAAAAGATTATTAAAAACAATTTGTTGTTATTGTTGTCATTTTGTTTATTTTTTTAGTGAATGAGTTTATCATTCTGCTAACTCATTTTTGTTTAAACTATTTAAATTTGTATCTGTTAGTTACTTGTTTAACTTTTTCATCCGCTTTAACGTTTTACATCGAACTCTACCGTTTGAGATACTCCGTTCAACTGTTTGTTGTGTTTGTTGGCTAAATGGAATTGTTACGTTTTTTTGCTACTTACGTGATAACGTAGTGTGTTCTCTCTCTCTCTTTTCCCCATGATTTTTTCTCATATTGACTCTCTGAGTTTGCGTTCCATAAACAAGTTTTTATTTTGTTTTGTTGTTGATTTTATGTTTTAGGGAGGTATATTTGTTAGTGTTGTCGTTGTTTGTTTGGAGCCCTTCTCTATTGTTTTGTTTTGCTATTGTTATTCTATGTTACATGATTTTTGTATTTGTTTTTATCGTTAATGCACTGAGAAAAAAATTGGTGGAGTTGAGGAGGAAAATGTGTAACTATAAATTTTTTTGGTGAATGACATTAGAAATAGTGAAAAAAGTTCATTGTCTTAGGTAGGTAAGTAGGTTGGTAGGTAGATATGTTGTTGTTGTAACAATTCGGCTGTATCTGGTTTCTTGGGGTAAACACTTTCAATTGATACAGCTGTCATTGGGTTGACAATCTTTGGCCGGGTCTGACTCGGGTCATTCCGGAACGGAGATCCAATTGTCGTGGGAACGTAGGGAAGTCTGGTGTTCATATTATTAGCTTGTATATACATACCTTCACCCAGAGACCATAGTGATTCCCAACTTGAGCAGGGTTGGAGTCCTGTAAGTGAAAGAAAAAGAAAGAAGAAGAATAATAGTAAAAATAAGGAAAATAAAGAGTGGACACAAATGGCAAAGAATAATAGAAAAATTAGTAGAAAGGAGGAAGAGGATAGTCTATTCTAATCTAATTATGATCCCAATAGCCAGTACACCATTAGATTTAGTTTAATAAGTCTTGGCATCTCAATGACTGCCATCCTCTAGTCCATCCAGAAATTGCTGGTCTAACCTAACTTCATCCTTGTCAGTTGGAGTCGAGGGCATCTATAACGTAGATGTTTAATCGACTCCTCATCCTCACACATCCTAAAAATATCCAGGTCCAAGTTCATTGACATCTTTTCTATACTACAATGTCAAGTGAAGAATTCTGTGGATTCTATCGCTGCACAGGGTAAATTCTTGGCCATAACGCTCCTGAGTCACTCTGCCTATAAATTCAAAACATGCGAAATATTATCATAATATTTTTTTGAGATATATGAACTTTTGTTCATTTTATTTTGTGGACTGATCTTCTTTAAAATTGGCGTGTGATTTTTGTGACTTTTAAAAAGCTTCGTTCTTGGCCAGAAATAATATTTGAAATTTCATCATTATATCTGTAAAATTGCCAACTATAGTGATCACAGCGTTTACATGGACAGATGGACATCATAAAATTAACTTGAAAGTGTGTACATACCCAACCACCTAGTGCAGAGTATAAAACAAATAGATTTAGTAACGAAAAGTTATCATGAAATACGCCAATTTGTGAAACGGTCTTCTTCAAATTTTGACAAACGCAGAAGTTCTTAATGTTAAATTAAATTAAAATATTTTCATATCAATGAATCTTATGATCTTTGAACCATGAAAATCCAATAGGTAGTGAACTCAGATCTCTCTATTACAAACATATGCACACTATCCCTAAGACAAAAACATGTTTCATATATAACACAGTGGGGCATTATCGATTCTTTATGAAATAATGGATTTGTATAAAATTTAACATAATGTTAGCAGTTTTTTATATTTTATAGGGACCATAGGCAAAGTTATAGGGAAGCAAAGAGGTGCACCCCGAACATTTGGATTTCTTCCACGTTCCAATTATTCATTTCTCATTCCATTTCAAAATCTTTTGACGAGAACTTTGAAAAACACTCTTACATTTTCAGTTTTTAAAATTTTGCAAGATATTGAGTCAGTTTAATATATATTTAAAATTATTGCCCCGGACTTTTTCATTTAACAAAGTCAAGTAAGAATTAATGTGTTATTTTGTCCAAAAAAGTGACGTACTCATTTTATCTTAATAAAAAATTTATATTTTTCGAAAAGTTATCTTTATTTAAATCGTGTACCCAAAACTCTATATTGTAAGTCTACGCCCTCTCGAATTTGACATTATGGTTATTAGACCATAAACCCAGAAATCTCAATTTTGTGATTTTTCTTCCAATTATATATCGTCAAATCGATAATTAATCTCAACAGTTTTATTTGGAATAACAAAATCTATATTTATAGTGTTTTTATACCCTACACGATGTAGATGGTTGGGGTATTATGCTTTTGTGCTGAAGTTTCTAACATGATGAAAAAATTCTGTTCAAACCCATCTAAGGTATTACCGTTTCACTCAGAATCAATTTTTTTTACTCAGAAACACTTTTTAACGATGTCCGTCCTTTGGTCTATTCGGTTGACTATCCATGTAAATGTTGCGAAAACTCTATACGCCGCAATTTTTTAGATATTATAACGAAATGTAGTACATATTATTATTTTGGACTAATGACGAAGCCCATTGACAGCCTGCCAACAACTTTTTAATAGATAACACGTAGGAAGAGATAAGGGGTATCGCCCATGCAAAGCAACATTTTTTATTTCTATTTGTTTATATTTATTAGTAATTTTATTGATTTATATCGATTTAGAAATTAGCGTTATTTAACACTTTTCTCGCTCGAATGAAAAATATGGCAACATTTGAATAGCACACCTGTTTTTGTTTACATTTTATATTCTACCACCCGCTACAAGTGTGTTGAATATGAACAGCTGGTTAACAAACACACCACAACAACGAACGTCAGCACAAAAATAAAACATTTAATAAATAACCAAAAAAAAGGGAACTGAAAAATGTAAAGTTTTTTTGATTATTTTAGCAAACACTTTTTTGTTGAGAAGAAAACAGACAGAAGTTTTGAGAAAAATTGATTTTGCGGAAAGAAAATCAAGAAATTGTGTAAATTTTACAGAAAAATTTAAAGAAAATTTAAACAAAGAATATTGAATAAGTGCAAACTAATTTAAAGTAAAATGGTAAATAATAAAGAATATTTTGGAAAAATGTAAAATATACAGAAATTGAAAAAAATGGTTTCGTAAGAGTGTAGTAAATTTAATTAATAGAAATAAAGGCTTTTTTTCGGTGAACTGGAAAAAAGAAGCAATAGATACAAATTTAAGCATAAAACGACGATGACAGGAAGGAAGTAAAATGGTAGTGATTTATTGATTTTTTACAAAACAATTTTTTTTTTATAAATTTTATAAAAAATTTATTTAATTTATAAAGGAAAAAACAAAAAATGTTAAATTAAACAAAACAAAATGTTGTGCTAAAACAAAAACCATCAATTAACAAGTGTTTAGTGACCAGAAGAAATGAAATCTTATTAAGAAAAAAATGTAGACGACATATTAAAAAAATGTGTTATTATGTGGCAAGTAAGGTTTCTTCCTCATAACTTCTCATTTCTCCCCATTTTACTGATTTCGAATAATCTTTTACAGATTTCTTTCATTTATTGCAAAAATATATTTCCACCTCTTTTAAAATTTCTTGTTTTCATTTCATTTTTTTTTCTCGGGTTGGAGAATATTAATTGGTTCTTTTCTTTTTTTGTGGGAGGCTGAAGATGTTGTTGTGGAACTTGTTTTTGCTAATGGCAAAAAATAAGAATAAAAAAACAAAGGTGTAGTTATGTTTTTGCTTGCAGATTTTTTTTAACAAAATTTCTTGTTTCATTTAAATGTGTGTATCCACTTAGCTATGCTGTAAATTTTTCCACCCATTCCTTTTTCGTTGTATTGTATGTATATATGTGTGTGTGTGTGTGTGTAATTTTTGTAATTCCAGCCTTTCACTCATCAGCCTACTTACCACCTTCTACTTGAATGTTGTTCTTGTTATTATTAACTGTTCTTCTGTTTGTACGTCTAATGATGCTGCGAAAGTTACTGCAGCCTCATCATCAACATCTTCATTCGTTAATGCATATTTACAAAAAACAGAGTTTCACAAAAAGTTATTTATTTTGTTGAATCCCAAAGGATGATGGTTTCTGTATTTAACATCATGTA
>PYHX02000301.1:0-30681 GCA_004302925.2 Cochliomyia hominivorax | reverse complement strand
TTGTTAAATCCCAAAATAGATAATGTTTTTATTTGATGTGTTTATGATTCTCAATTTAATTGCTATTTAAGACTAAAAACTAATTAAATGTTATGTTTATCGGTCATTAGACATTGTATTTGTGTAACATCAGCAAAACAACAAAATGGAAACTTAAAAGAAAACCATTTATAAAAATGAAACATTTTTTATGGAATACCTCAGAAAATTATGGAGTTACCCTTGAAGAAAATTCATAATATAATTAATTCAATATAATAGTATTAAAATTCTCTTTTTTATATAAGAAATAACAAAGAAGAGTTTTTTTAGTTGTTTTAGATATTTTGTAATTCAAAGAAATAAATAAAAAAAAACAAATAAATGAAATCTTTTTCTTAGTATTTTTTTAAAAATATACATTTCAGTTACCAAAAAACGAATTAATATGGGTTCGGGTTTTCAATTATAAGAGGAACAAAAAGTAAATAGACACACACACGCATATAACGATAAAGTTTTATATGCATATTAACGCAACAATAACAATAAAAGTTGTATACGTATGTATACATATATATATATTTATATATATATATATATTATATATATATATATATATATATATATATATATATATATATATATATTATATAATAATAATATATATATTATATATATATATATATATATATATATATATATATATATATATAATATATATATATTATATAATATATTATTATAATATATATATATATATATATATATATATAATATATAATATATATAATATATATATCTTTATTTATATATATATATATCTTTATTTGTATGTATGTGATACATGTAAAGGAATTCCGAAAGTTTTTTTTTTTTTGTTTTTTTGCGTATTTTTGTGAAAAATAAGAATTTATACAACAATAACAACAATATTATTAAATACTTTTATTTTAAATACAAAAGAAAATGGAAAAAGTAAAACGATAACAACAACAATAGAAGATGAGTTGAGTAAAAATGTGTTTATATTATTGTAACTAATGCGAAACAAATTATTCACATGAACAAAAACAGCAGCAGCAACAACAATAAGTACAACACCAGTTACCGTTCAGAAAATAAGATTATTTTTGTATATGTTTACATAATAATCTCTTTTTCGTCATTTCTATCTTCATCGTCAAACTAATATATACTTAAACATTTTGTTTCTAGTTTCACATGTAACACTCTGCTCTTCTTTCCTTTAAATCTCGTTACACTTGCTGTTATTATTTTCTTGTTGTTTGTCACAAGTATAAGTGCGTATAATGTATAATAATAAAAACAAAATGATTTTGGTTTTTTGTTTTCTTCTTTTAAACTCATTCTCGTGCCAATATGCACATAGCCGAATATTTCGCATACGCAAGGGTGGCGTATAACTTAAAAAAAAATTTAAAAGTTATGTTTTGTGCATTTTTCATTTTATTTTTATTTATTATTATTATTTTCATATTTTCCATAATTTTCAAATCATATGTAATATTATATCTTTATTCTTTTGAATTGTAATAAAGTGGTTCTTGAATGATAAAAAGATAATTTTTGATTTACTTGTGTAAATCTATCTTATATTCTTGTGATATTTTCATATTTGCATACATTTTCACAAGTATATTTTCTATAAAATTATTATAATGTTTATATTTGATTAAGATTTACCGAACGTATGGTTTTCGAAATCCGATAGAGTCGGAGTTTAATTTTTCTATCAATATAGAGCTTAGAAATTAAAAGTTTTTATATTATATTCCAAATTTTCTATATATATTCCTACCAAAATATTTATGAACTGGGAACCATTTAAGCTTTTTTTCTTGTAAGAGTAGAGATCCAGGAAAGTTTTTTAATACCAAAAAATAAAATAAATAAATAAAAAACAAAAAATCAATGGGAATTGTAGATTCAACCTTAATTAAAAATGTACTTCTTTATTATATATAAAATGAATTATTTCAATTACCTAAATTAAATATTCATTACCATCTTAAATATTAAAATATTAATCAATTAGATATAAACACAAAATCATAAAAAAATGTATTATCTATTTATTTATTATTTTTTTTTTTTATTTGTTTAAATTTTTTATTCTATAATAAATAAATTTCAAGTAAGATACATAAATGAGAAATTAAAAAAAAAAAAAATTGTATTGTATTTATTATATACAAGTTCCATTTTCTCTTTTGTCTTGAAATACAATGAAATAAGTTTGATGTTGTTTTCATATTCATATAGAAACTATTTTGTCATTTATTAAACCTTTGCTAAGATTTTTGTATCTTTTCTTTTCTTTTTTTTTTTGTCTTTTTACCATATATTTCTGCCCCTCCCAGTATCATTTATAGAAGACAAAAGCACATACAGCATTTTGCAATTGAAATAAACTTTTTAATCCACAAATCATTATTGCGTTTTTATTGCCCCAACTAATGGCGAAAACTATAGATGAAGAAAAAACTCAGGATGATTCTTGGTTGTTGGCTACTGACATGTTTTTTTTTTCTAACAAAACAAAACACTACAATTCAGTTCCTAATGATTTCAGTTCCCCATACTTTGGCTGGCCTTATTTTTTATTGTTTATATGTGTATTCCATTTGTTGTTTTTAAGGTATACAATTTTCTACCAGACAGCCTGGTGTCTTAGAAAAGGATGCTGCATTGTACCATTTTAATAACGATGTAAATGAGGTCATACCTATAAGTATCTATCTCTCACACATTTCTAACTAAATAAATTATGTTTAAATGAACAAAAAAAATGGGTAAAAAATAGAAATAAAACGAAATAGAATGTTTAGAATCAATTTGTAAACAAATTTCGTATAAAATGGACTGTAAAAATAACTGTAAATTGTTTGATATTTAATATTTTTGTTTATATTCATTTACTAAACCATTTCTCATGTAATTTGTTATTTCTCTTTTAAGTGTTATACTTAGTTAGTTTTTCGTTTGATATTTTTTTAAGAAAAGGGATCGAAAAGTTTGAATATATATATTTTGTCCGGCAATACACTTTGTATGGCTTTATAAAAAATCTAAGTAAAGTGAAATATAACAAACAAATGTTAGCTAAATAAGACCTGACCAGGAAAATTTATATAATTTTAGATCCATACAAACTTCAGAATACTGTCAGAAATGAAAACTCCTAACGTTTCACTTATTACATTTATGAACGTTGAAAGTTATACAGACGGGGTTTATTTCATAACATTATCTTTTTCTGAGAATAATGGACATACAATTAATAAAATAACGGCTCAGATCATTAGTTTCGATGTAATTAAGGCAGCGTAAATAATAAGGTCAATTTCCACTAAACTGTATGATCTTAGAAAATTTGTTCTTGTTCCATACACAGAATACGATACATTATATATCGGTCCATATTCCTATAAATGCACATAATTCTTTTAAAGAATCAGAAAAAATTAAACAAGAAACTTTTTAGTGGAAGTGTAATAGTTTTATTAATTCAACAAAGATTTTATTTAAAATATTGTTAACCAAAGCTGTCATTTTAATGTTATTTTCCTTAAAACGCACTTAAGTTTTTTAGCCTCTATAGCATTATAAATACTGGGTGGATGATCCTTTGTTGCAAATTACCTCAAAAATACGTTCTGGTATTGATTCCGCAAATTTTTTAAGACGATCAGATTTTTTTTTTTTCGTCAGAGAAAATAACCTTGTTCCACTCCTCTCCTATCGCGAGAATTGACTTAACCTTAAGCTTCTTCCATTTTATGATTTCATCTCTTAGTAAAATGTGAGCCACATGTTTTGAAGTCACAGGAAGATTTAGATTTTATAAATTAATTTACATTTTTATTAAATCTATAATAAGAATAACAAGACAAACTAATTAAATCATTAATAACAATAAATATCTCAAATCAAAACTAAATGGATAAAGTAAAAGTATCTAAAAACATATAAAAAATATTCGTAAATAAAAAAACACATTTTAAATTTTACAATTGTATTTCAATTCACACAACAAAAAATTAAAAAAATAACGTTTGTATGATTGTTCACATTAACATGTTTATGTATGTGTATGTACAATGATGTTTGTGTGTAATATATTTCAAAAGTAAAAAAAACAGTTTTTATCTGGTAAAAAAATAAGAACATTTCATATCATATATGTATGTATGTATATATGTATGTATATATGTATGTATGTATGTATGTATGTATGTATGTATGTATGTATGTATGTATGTTTGTATGAGTGTAAATGAATGTTTTTTGTATAATTTTTCATAATAAAATGAATTACACGTGCTCAGAAACTTGTAGCTGTGCGCATACGCATACATATATGTGTGAGTTTACACATACATATGCAATGAATTGTATTTCAACTAAACACGCAATATTTTTATAGTACTACAATATACATTTACACAAACATACTTACATATATGTAAAATTATAAAACACTTGTATAAAAAATCAACTTTTACGAATTTGTTGAAAAAAAAAATCGAAAACGGGATATAGCAAAACCTACTGTGATTTTTATATATATTTTTTATTTCATTCTTTTCTTTGTTTGACTTTATTTAGTAAATGTGGTTGTAGGTATGATTATAAGAGTTTATATTCATTTAAATATATATATATATGTGTGCAAGATTCAATATAATTCTCTATTTTTTTTTTTTTTGTTCTAACGTGCTTTTTCTTTTTTAATAAAATCTTTCCTGTTTAATATTTGATAGTTCTTCTTTTGATAGTTTTCTTTACAAAACCGTTAGACGTTGTTTAACTTTTTATTGTTTCTTTTTTTATGTACTAGTTAAGGGCCAGTGCTTAGTATGCAACGTTTTGTATGTTAAATAGAATAATATTTTGTTAATAAAAGTAATTTATATGAAAGTCTAAAAATTAAAAAGAAAAGATTAATAAATCTGTTTTTGTCAGTTGATATTATCAAGTAAATTTTGTATTGAATAAAAACTTATGAAAATACTTTTTGATTTCCTTAAAAACTTTTGTTAAAAAATATCTTCAAAGAGAATTGATAATTCAAACATCACTTTAGCGTTTCGCCGACATCGAATGATATTGTTATCGTCCTAATTACTCGAAAAACCGCATTTCTTTAAACTTTATTTTAAGAAACTTAAACCAACAAAAAAATAGAAAAATCTCCGCATTTTAAAATTGATACAACATGCATTTGAGCGTTTTTTGCTCTAGCATAAACATAACCAAATGTAAAGACCATTAAATCCAACAAAAATCATAAAATAAAAAAAAAAATAAGTTTGTTATTTCTAATTGTTAGTTCTTAAAATGTAAGGCGAATTCTTTTCACCTAAAAACCAATTTGAAAAAATTATTTTGATAATACAAACATTATACGTTTTATTTATAATTTGTTGGTATTAATTAATCAATTATCTAATAGTTAATCTTTTTGAAAGTATTTAGTATTTTATTCCTTATTTTTAATTATAGTAAATTTATGTATCTTTAATATTAAATTTGTAATAATATTAATAATGTGTGTTTGTGTGATTGTTTTATTGGTTTTACAATGTCGTGTTAAAACCAGCCCGTAAATGGCGTGCTTAACTAAGACAGAAATTGTAACAAACCAAATATTTTATACATACAAAATACATACATATATAGAAGAAGCCAATCGGACATGAAGTCAAAAAATTTAAATTATAGAAAATATAGAACTTATAATCAAAATGTTAGGGATTAGGATTAGGGATGTGTTTCATCGTTGTCAATAATTATGTAAGATTTATAGAAATGAAACCTATTTGTCACAATGACTATAAAGAAAATTTGATGACAGATTTTCACAAAATATTTAAAGACTCTCTTTTCGGATTTAATTATTATAAATGCCCAAATGTATTATAATATTATTAAAATTTTTAAACAAAGTATTACAAATTATTTAAACAATAAATTTTCATTATACATATTCTATTTAAATCTAAAAGACTCATAATATTTACTTTGTATCATTATTTCATTTAAAAAATTTTGATCTTTATATATGATCAGGAATTATTTTGTTTACTGGGAAAAAAGTGCTTCTTTAACATTGTCTATATACTTTTATGTCTTAAATGTTTTGTTGTTATAATTCCAAATAAACTAAAGAGAAGTAAGTAAATTTTTACTCAGCACCTCTGGTTGGTATTATCCCGCAATTATTGATTAGTTCTTGTTATATAAATGGCTTGAATGAAAGACCACCAACAACAATAATTATCAACAATAACAACAAGAAGAAAGAACCCTTACGTTAAATAAATAACTGTGAGGAGCGTTCGTGTTAAGAGGTCAACCGTGCTGACATTGTTGACATTATTAACTTAAAATATAGTAAGAAATATCGTCAAAAAAAGTTTGATTAATTTTATTTAATCTCAGTTAAAATAATTTTCATAAGTTTTTGTTACTTAAACTATCTACATTAATTTGTTTTGGTCCCGTTCTTAGTGAAATCATTATATTATATAAATATTAAGCTGTATAAAATTAATTCAACAATTCTATTCAAATCATTCCGACTTTAAAAAAAGTGTTGAAATACGTAAGCCATTGTGGTAACATTAAAAAGAATTCTTTGTATTCTAAGTATTCTATGGCACACTCAAATCCACTCAAATCAAATTTCAGCAGAACATATGTTAATTGTGATACATATATATAGTGTATATATTCTTCATACTAGAGGGAGTTAGTGAAATTATTGTTTTAATTTAATTCTGTTCATTGATATAAACATTAAATCAACTGAAATAATTTTTTAACTTAGAGATTACTTACTTCATTTATGATTTAAATACCAAATACCTAAACATCCCTGGTATAAGTGATATGTTAATAAATAGGCATAAATATATTTATTCAAGTTAACTTTTATTAGGTCAAGCTAGATAAAATTTTAGGGCGCTTGTTTCCTATCATTATCAAAAACAACTAATAGAGATTTGTTAGAGAAATGTATAATTATAAAAATATTAATTAAAAAAAAAAACAAAAAAATTAAATGTTCTTTTTATAAAAGTCTGTAATTTTTCATACAAATTAAAAGTTATATTTAATTTCCTTTCCGTTTTCATATTGTTGAATTTCCATTTATATTAAAGATTTTTTTCAAAAGGAATTTCCATTAACTACACATAAATAGAGTCATATAAAGTGTCAAATATAGAATAAACCAATAAAATGCATTCAAGTTAAATGAACTATATAAAAAGTATACATATACAAGAATAAACACATACATACATTTTTGTATCTACGTATGTGGTTTTTATTATGAGTATAAATAAACCGTAGAAATGAGAAGAGTTATTTAAGTATAAGTATGAATGTTAATTATTGTAATGAAACAAATTGTGTTAAACATATACATTTGTATGTGTATTTGTGTACATACTTTTGTTTAAGTGTGAGAATATGTGAATACAGTTGTAAAGTGATTGTACTTAAAATGACAACCACTTTATTTAAGATTTACTCACTTGAGTATTAAAATAAACGAAGAAGAAATAAACGATGTTTACTTTAGCACACAATCACTTAAGTGTTGACTGTAACAAGAAAAATTTCTAACAACTTAATTGGAAAACTATAATTTTTTTATTGGCAAATTGTAAAAAAAAAACAAGTAAGAATGCTATTTTCGGCTATACCGAATCTTCAATACCCTCCACCACAAATTGGTGTAAGGTTAATACACTCACAAATTTTGCTCTTTAACTTGGAGGTTGCATCAGATATCGGTCTATATCCTTTAAAATACTAAAGCGATTTTACAGGAAACTGGACTTTAGTGAATACTTAGGCCAAATTTCCTTTAGCTCTGTCAATTTTTGTGGATGTGAGCAGACAGATGGATTGACGAAAATCGAATGAGATTTTGGTTTCTTAGCGTTACACACGAAATGACATAGTCAATATACTCTCTTCACCACTTGTAGTGTGGAGGGTATAAAAACAAAATTATGCTTGTTATAAGCTCAAAACTGTTTTCCGGGAAAGGGTCTTATATGGGAGCTACAGCAAAATATGGACCAAGATTGTTCATATTTATAATATATTTTGATTATAGTAAGAAAAATCATTGTGCTAAATTTCAAACCCGTTTTCCGGAAAAGAGCGTTATAAGGGAGATATAGGAATATATGGACCGATAAAAAAATTATATAATATCTTCAAAAACGTTAGCAAAATAATTGTAATGAATTTTAGTAGAATTGGTCTTTATTTATTAGTTTAATAAGTTGAAAACAGTTTTCGGTGAAGGGCCTGATATGGAAGATACATCAAAATATGGACCGAGATTGTTCTAATTATAAATACAAATTGAAAATAGTAAAAAATCATTGTACCAAATTCCAATGGAATTGGTCTTTATTTAATTGTTTTCTAAGCCCAAATCCGTTTTCCGGAAAGTTCCCTATATGGGAGCTAGGTCAGTTCATGATCCCAGAATAATATGGCTTCTTTGGATATTATAGTATCAAAATAAATAAATGTGACAAATTTCAGTAAATTATCTTAAAAATTGCGGCCCATATGACACACAGAATTTGGGGTGTATCAAAATTTTGCACATTATAGCATATAACTTTTTCTGTTAATCATATTTTGATGATCTTTTGCACGATGATAGAGCACGTACAATTGTATGCTAAAATTAATGTTTTGTTTAAGTCCAATTACATTTTTTAAAAGAAATTAGAAGAGTCCTTTTTCGGAAATTTGTGGTCTATAATTTCCTTGCTTATAAACCGAAAAAGTTTTAGTAGTAAACTGCTAAGGCAATAACACACGATATGGCCATATTTCATTGAAATCGAACTATTATTATAGCGTGAGCATGTTTCCAACAGACAGACGAACATAGCTCAATCGATTCAGATTTTGATTTGGTGCAACAATATAGGGTCTGAGATGATTCCTTTTTGGCGTTACACGCGGAATAATAAAGTTAATATAAAAGAAATATAAAATTATAATATGCAATTATACATCTAGGAAAATCCCATGGTTTTTGATTAAAAATTATTTAGACTATAAAAATATATTTAAGAAATATTTGAAGAAAAATGGTGCCATTAAATATATTTTGCTATGATATTAAATACAATTCGAAATTTGTTTCCCAGTTTCTTCTCTGGATATAGATAAAATTTCAATATTTTTATGTTATATCCAATATGATATTAAAGGAAAGAAGCTACTAAAACCAAAAATCAATAAACAAACTACAAAAAATTTAACAAAACAAATTAAAATATTCACATTTGTTTCTATTTACGTTTGTTTGTTATTTCTTCTCTCTATCTCTCTCTCTCTCTTACAAATTATTAAAATAAATTATATTAAGACTGAAACTTTTCGTTGCAGGTCAATTAAAATTAGCAATTTTGAACTAACTCTTATACAATTAAATTTAATAAATAAATAATTAAATTTATTAAATTCCAAGAACTTCTACTTATTTATTCTGTTAAAATTTTCACGGAATGTTCCAAATAAATCCACAAGTAATATTGTGTATAAAAATATTTCAGTAGGATCAGGAAAAGAGGTATCCCCATATAAAGCAAATATTAATTGCCAAATATCTATAGAACTACTATATCGAAAGTTTTAAAATCACTTTCTCAAGCAACTGTTATACTGGACAAAATGTAGGACGGATAAGATTTGGCCGAAAACATCTACATTACGAAAATTTTATTGGTATTAGTAGCCATTTTTATATGACATATTATTTATTTTAAATAACATGTTTTACAATACCAAATCGACATTTTATCAAACTGAAAAAATTATCATAAAACAAAGTTGAATTATAAACTTTTGTTAAGAAGCAAAATTATAACAAGCAAAATGTTAAATTATAACAGTTTCACTTAATTTATCGTTGTTTTTGTTTCCTGTGTGTTCCAAAATTTCGTGAAAGCTTTAGTATTTAAGTTATTAAACCAAATTTACTCTTTGTAATTAATATACAATTTTAAATAAGGACCAATCTATTGATTTTTTATAAACAGACTTAAGATTAATATTGATAATAATCTTATAATATATGTAAATCTAATCTTATTTCCGAAAACATTATTTTGGTCAAATTAAGCACCTTCATTCATTATTTTCTTTAAATTTATCAATTTCTATAAATAGTGAACACTATTGTCTCTTTAATTAAAATTGATTAACTTTTATGGTTTATATTATGATTGCACTCGGACCAAGAAATAATCCAATGACAAATGGTTATTATAAGTATTGACAATTCCAATCTGTACGATATATTAAAATACTGCAAATTTTATAACGATTACTTGCGGTTGAGGTTTTAATGCGTACTTCTTAATTGACTTAAATATGTCAGTTCAATTCGCATCCAAACGTATAATCATATTAATAAAAAAATTAGAATCTGACCAAAAATTGATATACTTCAATAAGTAGACTGTATTTGACCAATGACTCAAACATTAATTTAGCTCTATAAATTATTCAATGTATAAACTGATTCTTTTGAATAGTTTGGTGGTCCATTCATATAAAATGTTATTAGGCTGCTAGTCAATATGTTCCAAGAACTTCTACTAATTTATTCTATTAAAATCTTCACGAAATGTTCCAAATAAATCCACAAGTAATATTGTGTATAAAAAATTTCAGTAGGATTAGGGAAAGAGATATCCCCGTATAAAGAAAATAATTATTGCCAAATAACAGTACTAAAACCTGTCCCTATCACTTTGGAAATAGCACGTGACAAAACTATGTGTCGTTTATATGAAAATCATAATTCGGACAATTCAATCAATGAATTTATGTATGACATTATAACTATGACAAGTTAAATAGTAAATGGTTGTAACAGTTTAGTAACTTATTATACTCTTGCACAATTTGACACGCTTTGTAAAGGAATCATTAAGAGCAAAACATCACTTAAATTGTGCCTCATCTCAGTTGGTTGTTGTTGAGATTTAACAATAAAAAAACAGCAGCATTAATAAAACAAAAAGAAAAATATCTATTCTTTAGATAAATACAATGTGACTGACGTGACTATAATACAGTGCAGGTCATAAGTACGTGTACAATAGGATGTGGGTTGTTTTGTGTGTTTGTTTGTTGGTGCATAACATTTACAAATGATGTCATGCCTTTGCATATTAAATGACATTCGGTTAATGGCAACGAAGGCAAAATCACAATAAATAAATAACTAACTAAATAAATAAATAAATAAATAAATAAATAAATAAATAACAAAAAAACTAAAAAAATAATATTAAAAGAACAAGAGAACATAACCACGAGGTTTTAGTGTATATGTATTTATCTCGTGCTTTTTGATGTTAATATGTGTATGTTAGGTTCTTGTATATTAAAGAAGACAAACTGTTGTAATACGCAACAACATAAAAAACAAAACATATGAGAGCAATTCTTGATAAAATAATGGGGGGGGGTGGTAAACAACAAACCCAGATACCGGAATTGTAAACACTAATAACACGCATACATACATTCATATCTTTACATATGTAATTCTTATTTCTTTTGTATTATAAAATACTAAACAACAGCATTGTGTCAAAACAAAACACAATATTGTGTCAAAATTAAAAAAAAACAAGTAAGAATGCTATATTCGGCTATGCCGAATCTTAAATACCCTCCACCACAAATTCGTGTAAAGTTAATACGTTAGGTTCCATAGACACACATATACTCACAAATGTATATAACACAGAAATACTTAATTAGTCATAAAATTAGTTACAATTTATGCTATAAAATTTTTCTATTAACTGCCTTTTTTCTACCAATTTTTATTGAGCTCTGTTAATTTTTGCGGATGTGAGCAGACAAAGAGATTGACGAAAATCGATTGAGATTTTGACTTGATGCAAGAATATATACATTATGGGGTCTGAAATAATTCATTCTTAGCGTTACACACAGAATGACAAAGTTAATATTCTCTCTCTACCACTTGTACTGTGGAGCGTATAAAAACAAAAAATATGCTTGTTATAAGCTCAAAACTATTTTCCGGGAAGGGGTCTTATATGTAGCTCCCATATAAGACCCCTTCCCGAAGTTTGGACCAAGATTGTTCCTATTTATAATATACTTTGATTATAGTTAGAAAAATCATTGTGCTAAATTTTAATGGAATTGATCTTTATTTAAATGTTTTATAAACTCTAATCCGTTTTCCGGAAAATCCCGTTATAAGGGAGCTATAGGAAAATTCGGACCGATACAGGGCAAATTAATATAATATCTTCAGAACAGTTAGCAAAATAATTGTGTCGACTTTCAGTAGAATTGGTCTTTATTTACTCGAGAAGGGGCGTTATAATGGAGCTATATCATAATATGGACCCATTTTAATAAAGTTTACAACATATATTTAAAATAGCTAGAAAATTAGTTGTGCCAAATTTCAATAGAATTGGTTCAAATCTAAAAGTGTTATAAGCTATAAATCATATTCCGGGAAGGGGCCTTATGTGGGAGCTATATCAAAATATGGACCCATGTAAATAAAACTTAATACATATATTTAAAATAGCTAGAAAATCAATTGTGCTAAATTTCAAAAGAATTGGTTCAAATTTAAAAGTGTTATAAGCTGTAAATCATATTCCGGGAAGGGGCCTTATATGGGAGCTATATCAAAATATGGACCCATGTAAATAAAACTTAATACATATATTTAAAATAGCTAGAAAATTAGTTGTGCCAAATTTCAATAGAATTGGTTCAAATTTAAGAGTTTTATAAGCTATAAATCATATTCCGGGAAGAGGCCTTATATGGGAGCTATATCAAAATATGGACCCATGTAAATAAAATTTATAGTATATATTTAAAATAGTTAAAACAATAATTGTGCCAAATTTCAAAAGAATTGGTTCAAATTTAAGAGTTTTATGAGCTATAAATCACATTCCGGGAAGGGGCCTTATATGGGAGCCATATCAAAATACGGACCCATATGAATAAAATTTATAGTATATATTTAAAATAATTAAGAGATTAATTGTGCCAAATTTCAAAAGAATTGGTTCAAATTAAAGAGTTTTATGAGCTATAAATCACATTCCGGGAAGGGGCCTTATATGGGAGCTATATCAAAATACGGACCCATGTGAATAAAATTTATAGTATATATTTAAAATGGTTAAAAAATTATTTGTGCCAAATTTCAATAGAATTGGTTCCAATTTAAGAGTTTTATGAGCTATAAATCAAATTCCGGGAAGGGGCCTTATATGGGAGCTATATCAAAATATGGATCCATATTAATAAAATTCACAATATATATTTAAAATAGCTGAAACAATAATTGTGCCAAATTTCAAAAGAATTAGTTCAAATTTAAAAGTTTTATAAGCTATAAATCATATTCCGGGAAAGTCCTTATATGGGAGCTATATCAAAATATGGACCCATGTTAATATAATTTATAACATATATTTAAAATAGCTAGAAAATCAGTTGTGCCAAATTTCAAAAGAATTGGTTCAAATTTAAGAGTTTTATGAGCTATAAATCACATTCCGGGAAGGGGCCTTATATGGGAGCTATATCAAAATACGGACCCATGTGAATAAAATTTATAGTATATATTTAAAATAGTTAAACAATTATTTGTGCCAAATTTCAATAGAATTGGTTCCAATTTAAGAGTTTTATGAGCTATAAATCAAATTCCGGGAAGGGGCCTTATATGGGAGCTATATCAAAATATGGACCAATGTTAATAAAATTTATAACATATATTTAAAATGGCTAGGAAATAAGTTGTGCCAAATTTCAATAGAATTGGTTCAAATTTAAGAGTTTTATGAGCTATAAATCACATTCCGGGAAGGGGCCTTATATGGGAGCTATATCAAAATACGGACCCATGTAAATAAAATTTATAGTATATATTTAAAATAGTAAAACAATTATTTGTGCCAAATTTCAATAGAATTGGTTCCAATTTAAGAGTTTTATGAGCTATAAATCATATTCCGGGAAATGGCGTTATATGGGAGCTATATCAAAATATGGACCAATGTTAATAAAATTTATAACATATATTAAGAATGGTTTAAAAATTAGTTGTGACAAATTTCAGTAAATTATCTTAAAAATTGCGGTCCATATGACACAAAGAGTTTGGGGTGTATCAAAATTTTGCATATTATAGCCTATAACTTTTTTCCGGTTAATCAGATTTTGATAATTTTTGGCACGATGATGAAGCACGTGTAATTGTATGCTAAAATAAATTTTTTGTTTTAGTCCAATTACATTTTTAGAAGAAATTATAAGAGTTCATTTTTGAAATTTTGAGGTTGTTTCAGATATCGGTCTATAACTTCCTTGCTTATAAACCGATATAGCTGGTTTTAAATAGCAAACTGCTTAGGACAATAACAAATAATGTGGCCAAGTTTTATTGAATTCGGTCAATTATTCTAGGCCTGAGAATGTTTCCAACAGACAGACAGACGGACAGACGGACAGACGGACATAGCTAAATCGACTCAGTTTTTGATTTGATGCAATAATATATATACATTGTTGGGTCTGAGATGATTCCTTCTTGGCGTTACATACAGAATGACAAACTTAATATACCCTCACCACTTGTGGTGGTGGAGGGTATAAAAAAAAAAAAAGGAAAATAAGAAAATAATAAAAATAAAAGTAAATGAAAAAGTGAATATAAAAAGTGAAAGGAAAAATAATTTAAGTAGAAATACGTAACAAAAATGCAAAATGCAAAAATAAATGAAATAAAGTTTTTTTAATCTTATCAATAAATGAAAATAAAATATAATAAATGAAAATATTAAAAGGAAGCTGATAAAAATGACAAAGAAATGTATTGGTAAAATTTAAATATGAAAAGACCTTAATTAATGAATGAATAAATAAGTAAATTAGCACATAATCATCGAAATGATTAGAGCAAAAATATGAAAACGTCAAAATTTAAATTACAAACAAAATTCGAAATGTGATAAATCAGTTTTATGTTGGAACTTATTGTTTTTGATGTTCAAAAATGTTAAACAAAACTAATGTTAATTGTTTTAATGTTATTAAATAATAAAATTCAAAAAGTGCAATCTGTGATATTTTAAATGTTTTCGTTGTATTTTTGAAATTGGTGCTTTTATAAAACGACATGGCTGCTGTTGCTGGCCTTTATGGTTTGGGCGAAGATCGCCAACATCGAAAAAAACAACAGCAGCAACAGCAACATCAGCTTGAACAACGTGAACAAAAAGAAGAGCAAAAGAAGCTAGCAGAACGTAAATTAGCTAGAGAACAACAACAATATTTAAAGGATATACAGAGACCTTCATTTGATGGGTGATGTATTTTAAATATATTAGATTTGATTTATTTTTTATTTATTATTATTACTATTATTATTATTATTATTATTATTATTATTATTATTATTATTTATTAAAATAATATAACGATTCAGTTAACAAAATTTCTCTCTGTGACACTTTGAATTCATAATTTAGATAATTTAAAAATGTTCAGTGTAAAGTCGGAAAATGTAATAAACATATAACTTTTACTCAGAGTTATTGTAAATTGGCACACTTTAGATCAAATCAAAATCAAAAATTTTAAAAACAACTTAATAGAATTTTTTTGTTGATAGTTGCAATGAACTTTTTTAAACATAATTCTTAAATTATTGTTATTAATGGTTATATGTAAAGAATAATAATAGAATGATAGAAATATATAAAAAATGAATGGCTTACATTTTTTGTTACGGAAGTGGCTTAGAAGAGTCTTCTAAAAGTTGAAATTCATCGCCAAAACTATCTTCAAATTATTATAAAAATCGTCTACTGTAGGGAAAAAACTATTTCTCTTTGAAATGGCTTCTCGACGATTGTAAGAAGTTTGTTCTTAACTTCTGGAAGACGCAACCAACTACATTTCATCTTCTTGGAGTGGTAATAAATAATATATTTTGTTTTTGTAAATCTGCGAAACTCTTTTCACAATCTTCCAGAAGATACTAAGAAGTGATGTCCTCAATAACTTCAACTTCCAAATGTTATTTATTGTAACTTTAAGCATACATTATGGCACAATGACACGTGATATCTCTATACTTACTTACCAAAAAAAAGAAATAATTCCCTGTAGGACAACGCCTCATTTTAAATTTTGTCAGGAATGAGTATAAGCAAATGTATATACAAATACTAAAAAATAAACCGTACCTACAAATTCATATCTTAAATGTAACGAAATCCGGCACTTTTCATTTTCATTTTCATTTTACATATACTTAAAGAAATAATATTAATTAATTAAAATTCTCTCTTAATTCGTATATCGAACTTATTTAAAAAACCAACAGAGAAATGTTGGAAAATTTTTTGAGCTTTAACAGCACATGTCCATATAAATGCTCATGCATATATTTGGACATATTTATTTTCATTTTTGCTACAACTTATTTCTCCAAAAAAAAAAAAAAAAAACGCTAGAAATGTAAACACTGAAAGAAACTCAATTCAATTCAATTCAATTCAATTCAATTCAATTAGAAATAAAATGATTATAATTTCATATATGGTTTCATTTAGATCTTTATACACCGTTCTTTGTTTTGTAAAATATTTTAAGTTGACCTGATTTCAAAGACGAAATAGAGTTTTTACGTCACACAAACATATACGTTTAAATCTGTATGTATTTAAACATAAACATACCCTTGCGAAAGTGGCTTGTACGAGTCTTCAAGTAGTTTAAATTCATTTCCAAAATTATCTTCAAATTATCATAAAAATCATCTTCCGTGCGGAAAATGTATTCCTTTTCATACACCTCTAAGACACACTTAGACTTAGAAGTGACTTAGAAGTTATCTCCTCTCCTTTAGACTCTAGAAGAGTCTAAAAAGATCCTTCTATGAAACTTTCAGAAGTCACAACTAGAGCACTTTTAAAGGCGCATTCTAATCCATTTCTTCCACCGGAAATAAAATGTTTACAATTTGTTTTACCATAATATCGGAAACTCCACTAATTTTAAAAATGTATAAATAAAAACTTTTATTATTCAATATTTAAAAAAATATTATGATTGTATTCCATAAAATTATTTCACGATGCATTTTTTCTGATTCCAAAGTTCAATTTCTTAGTAATTTGTTAGTTTTAAGTGTAAATCTGAAAAGATTTGAATTCCTAAAACTGTTCTATTAGTTATAAGGTTTGTTTTGATATTTACGATTTTATTTTTATTTCCTAATCTAGTTAAACTATGATTAATGACTCATTTTGTTTGTGTCCGTAAAGGGGATCATCTTATTTCGGCGATTCCCTTATAACACAATCACAGTTCTCAATTAAAGATAAATAATTTTTATCTCATTATAATAACACTATCATTTCCAAAGTCTAAATATTACTGAACTACTTACTCAAATTCAAAGTTGAAAACAAGAAGAGGTGCGTACTTGTTGTTTTCTATTCTTAATAGATAAAATAACAATCGAGAAAAAAGCACAAAATAAAAACAATAATAATGTAGTTTGTTTTTGTAATAAGTTTAATATCCAAAAACCAACTTCTTAAAGACCCTGCCTTTTATACTATACAATGTATTTTGTTTTTGCAATTCCTGTAATATCTTCTAAATAATGGAAGTCGCTCATTTATATACTTCGTGAAGATCAAGTAGCAATATATTTTATATTTTAAAATATTTTGCTTTTATAAAACAACTACTATCTTCTACACAAATTCTACAAGACATTTTCTTATGAACTTCGAGAAGATCAATTGTCGATTGTAATGTATTTTGTCTTGTAAATTGTTTATTATTTTCTGGAAGACGCTTCCATCTTTAGTTGAAGGAGACGAAGTAACAATAGGAAACATAATTTGTCTTGTAAACCTACAAAAATCTTCCCACAATCTTCCAGAAGTGACTAAGAGGTAATGTCCACAACAATTTTAACTTCCAAATGTTTGAAGAGCATATACCTCTATGATAATGTGTAATTGTATATGCCTCCACATAATATCCCTGAGAAATGTTGCGGTATTTTTCCCTTTTCTGTTATTTTTTCTTTTATTATTTATAAACAAACACAACCACGCCAAACAGCACGGATATGAAATGAGATGAGTCGAGATGAACTGAGTTTTTGTTCATGTGGAAGTAATAATGTTTTAAGTGAAAAATTTAAGAATTGTAAATAAAAAATCAGGGGTAACAAGTGAGTGATTATTTGGGTTAAGTAAAATAGTATTAAGAATAATTTTAAGATTTTAAAATCAAATATTTCCAACACAACATAATAATAATAAAACTTTAATTTCATTAGGAAATAAATTGGATGAAAATTAACATTTCTTTTAAATTTATTTGCATTTAATGAAGAAAAATATTTAATGGTTATCGCAATAAATAAAATGCAATGGTACATTCTTACATAACTCTTTAATATTTGTTATTTAAGGAAAATAATAATAACAATAATATAAACAATAATAATAATATAAATAATAAGAAAAAAGATAGTGATTTCATAATCTTGATTTTATAGATTGAAATTTTTTTTATAGTATAAATTTCCTATGAAAGTGTGCGTAAAAATTACTAAAGTCATGTTTTACAATGACAAAAAATAAACCAAAAAAATGTTCAAGAGCAACAAAAATTAAAAAACAAGCAACATTTCATATCCAAACACATAAACTTATAGATACATTTATACATGCATACAAACATACATAAGTACATTATGTAACACATATTTTGGTATAGAAAGAAAATAAAAAATATATAAAAAACGAAAACATCAAAGGAGTAGATATATGACAGGCTCTTATATTGTGAAGGCGAATGCCATTGTTCTTTTAGCAATACACTGTTAATAAAATTCAATCAACATATTTTGTAACATATTTGGCTACGATCTTTTAAAATATTTAAATAGAATAGGAGTGTTGGTAACAATGAATAAAATGCCTTGAAACCTAAAAATGAAAAAAAAATTAAACTCCTGAATATTTTAAATGATTTTGATTTTGTGACGTCATGGTTTCTTTTTTCTTTTTTTTTTCTCATAAAGATATAATAATGTTTTAAAAATAAACCAAATGCAATTGAAATAAATGTAGTCATAAAAGAGAAACAGAAAACTATAGAAAAAATAATATAAATTTAAAAAAATCGTGGAGCCTACTGTGTATTTAATATAATAACAAATATACCCAAAAAACGTGCCCCTCTTATATTGTCGTCTGCTGCTGCTTCTGTCACTCTATTAAATCTCTAAAACAGGAATATGTGTATATTCTTTATTCACTTATTTATTTATTTATTTATTTATTTATTTATTTATTTATTTATTTATTATTTTATAGTAATTGGCACTTTTCCAAATGAGGAAAAGCAAGATAGAATCCGAAGAGAAGCTACCATTTTCCAATTGCTGTTAAAGGATAACAAGAAAAGTTTTATTATTTTTTCCTTTATTTTATTTGCTACATTTCTATACATTTCTTCAATGGTTCCAGTTTTATTTTTAATGACATTTGTAACGCTGTTTGTTACATTATAAGCTATTTTTAGTGAACGCATCAGGATATGAAAATTTTCCTGCTATTTCTTTATTTTCTTTTTATAACTATTTCAATTTTATGTATGTGTGTATGTATGTGTCCTAACTAACTTCTATCTGTAATTTTAGTCTTTGTGAACTAACTCATAGGAACAATGTTTTTGCAACACCACGATCATCAAAATTAATAGTTAAAAATTTTACTCATAATGATCGAATTAGTTTATAATGAATACACATTATTTTTTTCAAGAATGTGTAGCTGCTTTTTTCAATATTTCATTACTCAGAATTTTTAATTACGTAACTTAATTAGAAAAAATGTTAAAAGTTATTTTTTTGTTCAATATCACGATATAAATTCAAAATTTTATATGAAAACAAATGTAAGGTTACATTTGACATAAAAATATATTGTTCTTCATTCAATGAGTTATGATACAGGCAATCTCGTCTGCTACATAATTCCTCCAAATATTTCTTATTTCCTACTTAATATAGCATAATAAATCTTAAAGAACTTATTTTAATTTTATGAAATTAAATTAAATTAAATTAAATTTAATTTTTAAAGTGATCCAAAAATATGTTATAAATTCAGTAACTCTAAAAGAAATTTTGATGTATTTTTCTGTATCGTTCAATTATGCAGAAAAAGGTAAATTATTTGGTAACTTTTTGCCTCGAATTACTCCACTGCCGAGTATGGTACATCTTCATGTCGAAGAACATCAACCAATCTGTTGCCACTTATTACTTTCTAAAACTAAAACCATCTTTCTTTAGTCTATAAATAACAGCTACTTTCCTCTATTCTTCCTCTATTTAAAAATCACAAGATAAAACTTTTTTCGAAAGTTTAAAATAGTAAAAATTTTACAAAGAATTCAAACAATATTTTGGAATAAATTAGAGATCAAAATAACAAAAAGAAAAAACTTCTCCTTCTCAAATTTTTACTTTCCTGGTCTAAATAATCAGCAATAGAGATACACCTCCCATTTGCAAGATTTAAAATTAAACATTTGCTCCTCCACAACAATTGGAAAGCATCCCAGGAATGTCCTGTTTCACAACACATTACATTCACGACAAACGCATAATCTGAAAAGAATTTTGGAAATCTTTTTTCGTTATAATAAGTTTTGCTTTCAAAAATACAAGTCTAGTTAAAATGCATTTTTAGTTGTTCATTTAAAAAAAAAAAAAAAAAAAAAAAAAAAAAAAATATTTTGAAGTTTCAACTCGGCGCCAATAATGATATATTCATATATATTAATTTTATAATTGTTGGTTTTTTTGGTTTGTCAAGTTCTTAAAGTTTCTTGTTTTAACTTGTTATTGTTTTAGATTTTTTTATAAGCTCCACCACTACTTAATGAGGGTATGTTAAGTTTGTCATTTCGTTCATTCTCTTTTACCCATTCTCATAGTCATATCATTTACCGAAATTTAATTTACGAAGAATATTGGAAAATTGGTGCCGGAAAAGAATTAACTAAAAATTATTTTTGCATCTTGTGATGTAGTGTATTTAAGAATTTGATACTTTTAAATATAATATTTTTTGTTGTTTCTTGCTATTTAATTTTTATAATACATCGTTGTAACTAAGAGGCGCCAATTTTTATACTGTAAAAACTATTTGGTTTGTCAATGGATTTGTTTTGGTGTTTTATTGTCTGCCAAATAAAAAATACTTATAGAATGTGTCGTGGTTTAGTTATGCTTTTAAAAAGTAAACATTTTTCTAACATTAAAACTAAGATTATAATAAATGAATAAAATCTGAAATTTACTATATTTAAAATGTTATTAATTTGTATATCGACATTTTTGCTAAATTTTACAAATTACATTTACTAAAAATATAGTATTTTAAATTAGGAAATAAGATCGAAAAACCTTAACATAAACCCCTTTCACTAACAAATTTGATATTATTTATGTGTTCTACCCAAAGTTGCCACAATAATTTGGACAAAATTTGTCAAATTTACTTTTCGAAATCGTCAAAAATTTTATAAATTAAAAATGATGTAACAATATAGTTAAGATTCAATTTAAAAAGATTCAATTTTAACAATTTTTAGAGATGCAAACATGGTCTGTTTGAGTCTCTTAAAATTGTTTTTTTAATTTGATTGAGAAAAATTATACATAAAAAATTCAATAAATACAATTAATTGATTGATTGATTGATTGATTAATATGATATTAGCATATCAAAAATTTATTAAAAATTTAAAATCCATTATTAAATCTAAAGAATCATAGAAAACTGGTCTTAATACTGCTCTTAATTTTTACATGCCTTTTGCCATTTAAACCTATTTTAGTTCACTGAAAATTTTAACTTTGGAATATATATAATACATATGTAAATGTTTTGTTTTTGTCCAAAATTACAAATATCCAGAATAGTAATATAAATTCACTTGACGCGTTTTCATTTAGCAATAAAACAAAAAAGTAAGGAAAACTTTAATTAAAGTTTGAAAAGAAACATTCTGTGTTGCTTAAAACGATTCTGTACAAATAACAATATAACAAAATTTTTTACGTATATATTTCATTTTGGTTTTCCCTTTTTTGTAAAAATATCTGTTACTGATGTTATTTTTCTCGCTACAATAAATATTGTTGTAGCTGCTGCTACTGCTGCTGTGCCTTAATAAATATTAATAAAAATGTAAAACATGACACTAAAAATTTTATGTTGTATTTATTCACTCAATTCAACTATTTACAAATACTTGGCAGTTATATTACAGTTCACCAAATACAAAATATTAGAATTAGAAAAAAATAGAAAATAATGTATATTACAAACATTTATATGTACAAAAATATTTCGTAATTTTATTTATATTTCGTGTAGAATTTTGTCTGGTTCTACATTTATACATTATGAACGTTTTTGTGTATGCATGTATTTGTAAACAAACATTAAAACTTTTTTACAGCATGATATCGGTACAATTATTAAATCAATAAAAAGAACCTTTTTTATTCTAAAAGTCGAAATAAGGATATTTTTTTCTAATCAAATATGTTAAGTTCATTTAACTTTTAATTAAATTGAGTCACTCAAAAAAACAAAGAAATAGAAAAAACATAAACGTTTTATCGCCAGTGAAAGAAAACAAAATGTTCTTTCTTTTCACACTTAATTAATCCATTGATTTTAACAATTCTGAATATTTGTTGTAAAAAACAATATCAACAACAACTTCCATTTATTTTTATTTTGCATTTTTTTTTTTTTTTTTTTTTTTGTGAAAAAGGCTTGATTTTAGAATTTGTGCTGATTTTTATATTGTTTAAAAATTAATCATTTGCCAAAGTATATAAATATAGGATATTATAATTCCTATATTTAGAAAAAAACATCAAAGATTTTTTAAAATATTAATAAATAAACTCAAATATAATATAATATAATATAATATAATATAATATAATATAATATAATATAATATAATATAATATAATATAATATAATATAATATAATATAATATAATATAATATAATATAATTAAAATTATATTTTTTCCAAAAAAAAAAAAATAACTTCAACTTAAATTAACTTTAATTATCAAATAGTCCAAGCACTGGACCTACTAGGCTTTGTAAACACTTTTAGGAACTAGGTTTGTTATTAATGGATAAGTTCTCCGTTTACTGTTTATTAACAAACAGTTGACAGCAGACATTCTTATGTTTGACCAAATTTTTGTAGGACTAAATTGCCTTTTTTCTCTGGTCACTCATTGTAATCAGATTTACAATATTTTCATTTATTTTAACTTAATAACTGACAAGAGTAACATGATCAAAAAATAATGATACTTGGGAAAAAGTTTTAATGAAAAATGTATGTTAAGAATTTTTTGATCTCAGTCTTTATATGTAAAAAATGGCATATAGTCACAGGGTTGACATTAACATAAATTATAATTTTCAAGTATTCCCAAATACGAATTAGATACAATACAACAGCGACAATAGAAAATATAAATTTATAAAATTACTCGAAATACCTTAGATTTTTCAAAACTGCGGCTGTGGCGAAACTTCATTTCACTTATAAAATAATGACAACAACAGGCAGATTGATTGACATTACTAAACCGATTTACGAAATTACAAATTTAATATACACCCTGACCTATTGTTGTTTGTGGTAACATACTTCACAACACCTATCAGTTTTAGTGACAATCCGAATTACTAAGCACCATTTAACATGGACTTGTCCTGCATATATAATTTTTGGTATTTTATATATTTTTTATGACATTATGTCTATTTACTTGTTGTGGGACTTATATATTGAAATTAAAATCAAGTAACTTAATTAGTCGAATCCAATTTCATAGATGGGTTTTCAGAATCCGTATTTTACGGCATCACGATATAGGTCCTAAGTAAAATACAAACGGAGAAATAATTTCCAAAATATTTGTTTTTTACATGAAAAACCTCCCAATTAAAAGGAAATTAAAAAATATCACTAGACATAAATGAAATAGTTCCCAATACTTGAGAATTCTAATACTTAAAAATATTTCTTTACCAACTTTAACGAAAAAAAACTCTCAACGAAATAACATGGGTGTAATCATGGAATAAGGTTTCACTAAACATGAAGAACACAAAAATTAAGCCTGTAATAATATTTTAATATTGTTTTTCTAGGAATTCATATATGTTAAATTTGCTTTAACGACTCAAAATAGACACAAAAAGTTAAGAATCAGTATGTTCTAAAATTTAATATAAATTTCAGTTAATATGAGATTATTATTATTTTAACAAGAGTAACACATAACAGCTTAATGTAGGGAACTTTCATTACACCATATCGGTATAAATATTACGGTAACGTCGTTGCGTTAATTCAAAAGTTGCATATACTTAACCGAAGTACAAAAAAGATTAAAGAACAAATTGTTTTATTAATTTTATTTCGTTGGATACTCCTAATAAAAATATCAAGTTGGGTTTACTGAGTCTAATGTGAGAATTATTTGAATAAAACAATTAAACACAAAACATTTTGTTGTCCTAACCATTGGATGAAAAATAATGTATTTGTGTTATTAGAGAACAAAGAAGTAGAAAAAGAAAACATTACAACCTTAAGCTATTATCATACAAACATGTTTTCGTGTTAGAAGCAGGATGTACAAATACAAATTCAAATACAAATACGCATACAAATACATACTTAAGCAAACACTCGTTGTACAAGTAATTTAACTTTAACAGATTATTTAAACATTTTGTTGTTGATTCTGCACTGTTTACTTTTTTATTATGATATCGCAGTTGCTTTTGTTCTTTAATTTTATTATCTTCATCTTTACATTTATCTTTTTATCAACCCTTTCATTTTGTCTTCTTTGTTGCGGCAAATGAAAATGGGTAAAATATTTTTAATATTTTATTTTGATTATGTTTTTCGCAAAAGCTTTTTTCTCACTTCTGTCACAGACCGATATAAATTGCAACCAATAGCTTTGATGAAAATGTAAATAACATTTTTAAATTGAAACTTATAACAGTTTTACAATCGCGCCCTCTATGTATTACAGCTTTCCTAAATCTCTTAAGCATTTTATCATAATAACTGGTGCTGGAACTTTCAAACTGACAACTGGAAAGGAATTTCCTTATTGTTAGAAATATCGTTGTCCTTTTCATTAAATATGAGAACCAAAAATGTATATGAAAATATGAAACGCGGATATCAATGAATGAAAATCCTATTCAAGGAAAAATTTATATGTATTTATTTTAAAACCTTGAAATATTTTCAATGAAGTTCTTTTATCATTTTATTCTTAGTTTTTGTTTTATATTCCATAATAATAGTCTCTACGTCATAGAAATATTCAGAGATTTTTTATATAATAAACAATCGGATTTTTATTATACTAAGATTTAGGATTTTCAAAGGTTTAATTATATTAATTATTATCTCAATATTTATTAAGCGTATAGAAAAGTATACAGTGCGTATGTGGAATATTCATATTATCATTTGAGAAACACAATTTCAATTATGAGAATTACAATAGATATTGCTTCTATATATTCAATAATTTATTGAAATATAATACAAATTAATTTAAAATCTATCGACGTTGAATGAATATGTATTTATTCTGAATTTATAATTGATTTAAATAATCAAATATTCCATATTTTCTGATATTGTTTTCCAAGGTCAATAACATTTTACGAATTTTGAACTTATTAAAAGTTATTTATAATCTGAATTAAAATGCAGGAGATCAAATAAATTTAAACAAAATATTTTAAAATACCGCCAAAAAAAACGCTTAAAAAAGACATATTATATCTGGTTTATTTTTCTGGTTGCGAAGAGTTTTGTTTAAAATAATCTTGAAAAGAATATTTCAACTACAAAATTTCATATAAATCATTTTTATTTCTCATTAAAAACAATAAAAAATAAATCTATTTAAATTAAATTAAATTAAAAACATGACGAACAATATGTACGTCAGTTCATCCGCCCGGTTGTCTATCTTTTTGACTCTCTCAATGAGAACGTAGCATGTGTTCGATGAACGCACGAGCAAACAAACGAACGGAAAAACAAAAACAATACATACAGTTAAGATAGAAATGTCAAAGAAAGCAACATCAAGATAAAACTATGGAATTTACAATATTTTAAAATGAAGGAGAATATAAGAATGACAACGATGACAATGAAAAGAAAAAGAAACAGAATTGTTGACAATTGGAAATTAGTTTGTTTCTCAACTGGAAATGTATTGGAAGAGTTACCACTTTCCAGCTTAGAATCTCTGGTCATAATGATTATTATTGTGGTTATTGCAGTTATTGTTGTTGTTAATGAAATCTATTGAAAATGAAACACGCACATATAGAAATTTCTACACACTAACTTTAAATATGTGTTGGTATTTGTGTGTTTTCAAAATTGTTTAGATTCTCATTTTATGAAATTGAGAGGAAATTTGTTAATGTTGCTGCAGCATGTCTTTCTTAATATGTATCTTGTTAAATCTTCTTGTTGTTATTACTCTTCTTCTATTCTTCTTCTATAGAGAAATTCACATATACACATACACACTCTAAACGTAATACTAACGTAAATGCAAAAGTAATTGTGAAAAACTTTAAACTGAAATGGCACGGCCAGCGGATGGATGCTGCTTGTAAAAAAGAAATAATATAAAGCAAATATATATTTAGTGAAATATTTAAATATATTAATCTATATGGAACAAAAAAAAATAACTAATAAATTTGAATGTACATTAATTAAGGAAAAATGCAATAAAATAATAATATACAAAATTAAATGGAATATTTATAAATAAATATAATAAAAAACAAAATATTTATGTTAACTAAAGAATAAAAATAAAAAATAAATAAATTAATAAATAATAATTTTTCTTAACATAATTGTATACAGTGTGCGCGAGTTAGTATTTACACATTTATTTTTTATATATATTTTATATATATATTATTTTCTACTCTCGTTGGCTGCTACTTAACCTTGACATATCACACGACAAAACGACTTCTACTCTACAATGTATCATCAACAATAAACATACTTAAATACAATATATATATATATATATATATATATATATATATATAATATATATATATATATATATATATATATATATATATATATATATATATATATATATATATATATATATATATATATATATATATATATGTATATATATATATATATATATATATATATATATATATATATATATATATATATATATATATATATATATATATATATATATATATATATATATATAAAGAAAATACAAACAAAAAACAAGTAATATAATGATAAATCAATCAAAAATTAGGAATGATCTTTATATAAATAAAAAGTAAAACAACAAATAAATGTAAAATATTAAGGAATTTTAAAAACAAACCTAATAAAACAACAACAACAATAAAAAATATATAAAATCATCAAAAGAAATCAAACATATTGTGGATTTAAAAATGAAACTATCAATAATTAATAAATGTGAATAGTTTATATGTTTTTTGTGTATTCAAAAATTTAAAAAGTGTAAAAAACAAATTATAAAAAATAAGAAATCATTCTTTCGTTTTGTTCTTATACATAAATAAGTTTATAAATGTGTGTGTTTCTGTACATCATATCTATGTGTATGTAATGTTTTCGTTGCTGCAGTTGTAGTTCGTTCAATATGTATGGTTTGAAAACCTGTCCTTCTTAAGGACATTCGAAAGGCATTTTCACACGCGTAACAATCTTCGAAGCAACGAACCAAATAACAGCAACAAAAAAAAAAAGAAATATATATATATATATATATATATATATATATATATATATATATATATATATATATATATATATATATATATATATAATATATATATATATATATATATATATATATATATATTTATAAAAATATATAGATATAATATATAAATAAATAAATAAATAAATAAATATATGTATATATATATAATATATATATATATATATATATATATATATATATATATATATATATATATATATATATATATATATATATATATATATATGCACAAGAACAAGTATCTGTTTTTCTAAAAATGATCCTTTTTTCTCACATACATATACATATCAACACAATATCACACAATATGCCATTAAAAGGCCTTCTTTTGATTCTATTTAGAGTTATCCAACTGAATTTTAGACACAACAATATTTTTGGTCTGGTTAAATAAGGATATATTTTATATTGAAAATTAAATAGATTAAAAAGAGAAAAACAGTTGAAGATAAACATTTAATTTAATAAAAACATTCGTAACGTATATTTATTAGTAATATATTTATATGTGATTTAATGTTTCAAATAATAATTTATCGAATCGTAGACTTTTCAACTTAAATGAACACGAGAGTCTTAAATATGAATGAATAGCGTAATTCATTTGTAACAATATTATTATTTTTTATTTATATATAAAACAAGTCATAATTAAATGTAAAAAATGTCTTATCATGAGTTATGTTTTGGTATTTTCTTACTAACATCTCTTTATTGATTTAAAGTTTCTCGAGGTCTTTTAAGGTAATAAACCATTTCTACTATTGGAAACCATAACTAGATTTTGAAAATTTTTAACTCCATCTTTATTAATATACAACATTTATTACTACATTTTCTATTCATTTCGAACGGATCGATATTATGCAATTTAAGTTTAGATTTTTTGCTTTATTCCTTGCAACCGTGATATCTTATGAATTTTTATTAAAATTATTTTAGTAAAATTAAATTTATTGTAGTAAAACTTTACAATTTCTAGTAAACAAACCATAAGAAATACTTGAAAATATAATTACAATTAGACAATTATTTATTCATAATTGTCATTTTTCAAAAATAACTTCAAAATGAATAAACTTTAGATTTTGTACATTTTTCATATCACTCAAGGGCACTTTATTAAAGACTTACAAACTCATTTTGGAAATATAATATTTAATTTCAGTACATACAGACAATTTAAATATGACCCCTTTCAAAAATATACATTCCTGGATATAACTAGTTTAGAATCTGTTTATATGCATGCTCATATAAATAAGTGCTGTGTTAAAAAATGAAAAATGTACATTCAAATTTCCAACATTTAATTCATGTCTTTTTCCACACTAAGAAATACAACTACCAAAATATCCAAAATCTAAAATAGAAACTAAACATTTTTAGATTCAAACATTAAAAGCTAAATAACAACATCAGCAAAATATAAGTAACGAAAAGCTAAGGAAAAACAGTTGTTTTCAATTTTATTTTATTTTTTTTTAATTAAACATATAACTTTTAATGTAATAACAACAAATTATTATTATTATTATTATTGTGTGATCATACACAATCTCAAACTTTTTAACACTTATAAATATACACATTAAGAAATGAACAACATATTATAGAAAGAGGGATAATTCCATTATCATGCACAATTTAAAATGTGTTATCTGTTAGTGTCTTCACGTATACATACATATAAACATGTGCATATACATATACATCCTGTCTATCGGAAAATATATCAAAAAATAAAATGAAATAAAATTATACTAAAAGTGGAAAAGAATAACAAAATGGAATTGAAAACAAAAACGTTTACACACGTGTCCATTATTTCGTACATTTATACTTAAACCAAATAACTTTAATATTTAGAGATATAAAAAAGCAAAATCCTTGCATTTTTACTTTGAAATATTCACATTATTTTTTCCATTTGAGTTTCTATTTTATCCTCTTCTTCATTTTCATATTCTTATGCGTTTTTTTAGTAAGATACGAACGAAATAATAAACATTTCTCATACGTATAAATTTCGTATCTTATCTTATCTTATCTTATCTTATCTTATCTTATCTTAAATGTTTCTTATTTATTTTTTTAATTTTGATCTCCGATTATTTATGTCCATATTTAAAGTTTAATTTTCTTTTTCAAAATTATAAAAAACTAAATTGTAAATTTTTTTGTAAAGTTAAAACAACTTTTCATAAATTATATAGAGATTGATGTTGGATATGCTCTTTATGCAACAACAACAACGGAAAGTGCTTGCTTCGAATAAGATTTTATTATAAAAATACCTGTTATTTAATTTATTAAATAATATATATAGTATTTAAAAAATTTTGTGTGTACAACAAACGTAAAAATTATTATTATTATTATTATTAATTATTATTATTATTATTATTATTTGCGAGTACTATTTGAACCAATTTTCTTGTACATTAGATTAGATGAATAAGCTCTTATTTATCCAATAGATTTTGAAATTTTTCGGCATTAATGTTCTTAATATAGATAACGAATGAAATAATTTCACATTTAACGCGTTTAAAAGGCTCTGACGTCAGGAT
>PYHX02000300.1:30000-32970 GCA_004302925.2 Cochliomyia hominivorax | reverse complement strand
ATATCCGTATAATGGCTAAGAAATGATACACGTTCCACTTAATCAAGTAAGTAAGGAAACAATAAGAGTAGTGGTATTTCACTGATGACAAAGGCCCGAAAGACCAGTATCTCCCACTATTCTACACCTCTTATGTCTCCTTACACTGCCAGATTAGAGTCAAGCTCAACAGGGTCTTCTTTCCCCGCTAATTATTCCAAGCCCGTTCCCTTGGCTGTGGTTTCGCTAGATAGTAGATAGGGACAGAAGGAATCTCGTTAATCCATTCATGCGCGTCACTAATTAGATGACGAGGCATTTGGCTACCTTAAGAGAGTCATAGTTACTCCCGCCGTTTACCCGCGCTTACTTGAATTTCTTCACTTTGACATTCAGAGCACTGGGCAGAAATCACATTGTGTCAACACCCGTTAGGGCCATCACAATGCTTTGTTTTAATTAGACAGTCGGATTCCCCAAGTCCGTGCCAGTTCTGAATTGATTGTTAATTGATAGTCGTTATAATTTAAAAGGAATATATCATTCGATAAATCCCCTAAAAATTTTAGCAAGAAAGTTCCACAATTGGCTACGTAACTACTATCCGGGGAACAAGATCCGAAAATCTCTGTTTACCCAGAACGAGTACATAAACCATGTTATTGCTTCCCAATCAAGCCCGACTATCTCAATCTTCAGAGCCAATCCTTATCCCGAAGTTACGGATCTAATTTGCCGACTTCCCTTACCTACATTATTCTATCGACTAGAGACTCTTCACCTTGGAGACCAGCTGCGGATATTGGTACGGCCTGTTGAGAAGTTTGCGTGACCCCACCATAAATTTTCAAGGTCCGAGGAGAAAATATCGACACAACAGTAAATGTCATGCTCTTCTAGTCCATCTACCATATCTCTCTTCGAAAGACTTCCATGGTAGTACGACTATAAAACAGAAAAGAAAACTCTTCCGATATCTCTCGACGGCTTCTTTATGGTCGTTCCTGTTGCCAGGATGAGCACAAGGCCCATATTTAATAACAAACGGATACTCAACAGGTTACGGAATTGGAACCGTATTCCCTTTCGTTCAAAATTATTCAAGTGTTTAATTACTAAGCACAATTTAGTACTTTTCATTATAACTTGAAAATTTTCGGCTTTCGCCTTGAACTTAGGACCGACTAACTCGTGATCAACCACTGTTCACACGAAACCCTTCTCCACTTCAGTCCTCCAAGGTCTCATTCGATTATTTGCTACTACCACCAAGATCTGTACCAATGGCAGCTCCATGCAGGCTTACGCCAAACACTTCTATGCTCACCATTGTACCCTCCTACTCACTAAAGTTTCAAAGTTTATAATCCAACCGAGATTGAACATAAACCATCTACTTTAGCGGTAATGTATAGGTATACAACTTAAGCGCCATCCATTTTAAGGGCTAGTTGCTTCGGCAGGTGAGTTGTTACACACTCCTTAGCGGATTACGACTTCCATGTCCACCGTCCTGCTGTTTTAAGCAACCAACGCCTTTCATGGTATCTGCATGAGTTGTTAATTTGGGCACCGTAACATTACGTTTGGTTCATCCCACAGCGCCAGTTCTGCTTACCAAAAGTGGCCCACTGGGCACATTATATCACAACCACAACCTTCATACCAAGAAAGGTGAGGTTCTTACCCATTTAAAGTTTGAGAATAGGTTAAGGTCGTTTCGACCCTAAGGCCTCTAATCATTCGCTTTACCAGATAAGATTATTTTACATAATTTTTAAATGCACCAGCTATCCTGAGGGAAACTTCGGAGGGAACCAGCTACTAGATGGTTCGATTGGTCTTTCGCCCCTATACTCAATTCTGACAATCGATTTGCACGTCAGAACTGTTTCGGTCTTCCATCAGGGTTTCCCCTGACTTCAACCTGATCAAGTATAGTTCACCATCTTTCGGGTCACAGCATATATGCTCAAGGTACGCTCTAGTTAGAGGTATAAATAATATAAATATTATTATACATAACTATATAGAACGCCCCGGGATTGAATTAATAGACTATAAATAGGCTAAAAATTAATCCCATTATATAAGTTATGTTAATTTCGCTATTAGGTTTTTATTCCCAATAACTTGCAAATATGTTAGACTCCTTGGTCCGTGTTTCAAGACGGGTCCCGAAGGTATCCTGAATCTTTCGCATTGTTAATCATATAAGTGCATATAATAAACATAAAAATCAATGATTAATATGCTATTATAAAATATAAATATTTAAGCACTATATATAATAAATCTATCAACACTTTATCAAATCAAAAGCATTTATTCTATGTTAAATTGCAAGCAAAATAATTTGAATAAACATTTGCAATTGATCTTTTGATAAATATTTGATGTTAATAGATTACAATGTCCTTTTATAGAAAAAATGCACACCATTATTATAATATTATAAATATTAAAATCATAATGATGAATTTTCTATAATGGATATTCAGGTTCATCGGGCTTAACCTCTAAGCAGTTTCACGTACTATTTAACTCTCTATTCAGAGTTCTTTTCAACTTTCCCTCACGGTACTTGTTTACTATCGGTCTCATGGTTATATTTAGTTTTAGATGGAGTTTACCACCCACTTAGTGCTGCACTATCAAGCAACACGACTCTTTGGAAATGCCATCTAGTAATCATTAACGTTATACGGGCCTGGCACCCTCTTTGGGTAAATGGCCTCATTTAAGAAGGACTTAAATCGTTAATTTCTCATACTAGAAATTTGACATTCCATACACTGCATCTCACATTTGCCATTAAGACAAAGTGACTTAGTGCTGAACTATTTTCTTTTCGCTCGCCGCTACTAAGAAAATCCTTGTTAGTTTCTTTTCCTCCCCTCATTAATATGCTTAAATTCAGGGGGTAATCCCATATGAGTTGAGGTTGTATAAAAATATTAAAGAAAAAAAAAAAAAGAAAATTCTTTTTTT
>PYHX02000300.1:20000-25000 GCA_004302925.2 Cochliomyia hominivorax | reverse complement strand
TGCATAATTTTATTTATTTTGAAAATTACATATTATTTTAATAAAACTATTGTAATATATGGAAACAATTAATACTTTTTAAATATTTGCTATTGCTTTAATAATACAATATGTAAAATTTTTATATCATTGTTTCACAATAATAGTCTTTAAACAATTTCATTTCATAAAGTTGATATTGTCAACTTGTAAAATTTTTATATTCTTGCTTCACAATTATATATTTTGAACTTGACAATGTGATACAGACAACATTATTATTATTTTAATTCAACAAGTCGAAATTTTCAACTTGTAAAAATTTTAAAATTAAAAAATTTTCAATTTTTTCTAAACATGTATGATTATAGTTGAAAATTTAATGTAAAAATTTTTATATTCTTTTCAATTACATATATTTTAATGACTTAATATATGCAACAATACTTTTAAATATTTTAATAACAAGTTTGTAAAATTTTATTTTTGCTTCACAATGATAGAAGACTTTCATTTCAAGTTAAATTTCAACTTGTAAAATTTTATATTCTTGCTTCACAATTATATATTTTGAACTTGACAATGGATACAGACATTATTATTATTTTAATTCAACAAGTCGAAATTTTCAACTTGTAAAAATTTAAAATTTTTTGCTTCACAATGATAGATAGACTTTGATCAAGTTGAAAATTTCAACTTGTAAAAATTTTTATATTCTTGCTTCACAATTATATATTTTGAACTTGACAATGTGATACAGACAACATTATTATTATTTTAATTCAACAAGTCGAAATTTTCAACTTGTAAAAATTTTAAAATTTTTTGCTTCACAATGATAGATAGACTTTGATCAAGTTGAAAATTTCAACTTGTAAAAATTTTTATATTCTTGCTTCACAATTATATATTTTGAACTTGACAATGTGATACAGACACATTATTATTATTTTAATTCAACAAGTCGAAATTTTCAACTTGTAAAAATTTTAAAATTTTTTGCTTCACAATGATAGATAGACTTTGATCAAGTTGAAAATTTCAACTTGTAAAAATTTTTATATTCTTGCTTCACAATTATATATTTTGAACTTGACAATGTGATACAGACATTATTATTATTATTTTAATTCAACAAGTCGAAATTTTCAACTTGTAAAAATTTTAAAATTTTTTGCTTCACAATGATAGATAGACTTTGATCAAGTTGAAAATTTCAACTTGTAAAAATTTTTATATTCTTGCTTCACAATTATATATTTTGAACTTGACAATGTGATACAGACATTATTATTATTATTTTAATTCAACAAGTCGAAATTTTCAACTTGTAAAAATTTTAAAATTTTTTGCTTCACAATGATAGATAGACTTTGATCAAGTTGAAAATTTCAACTTGTAAAAATTTTTATATTCTTGCTTCACAATTATATATTTTGAACTTGACAATGTGATACAGACATTATTATTATTATTTTAATTCAACAAGTCGAAATTTTCAACTTGTAAAAATTTTAAAATTTTTTGCTTCACAATGATAGATAGACTTTGATCAAGTTGAAAATTTCAACTTGTAAAAATTTTTATATTCTTGCTTCACAATTATATATTTTGAACTTGACAATGTGATACAGACATTATTATTATTATTTTAATTCAACAAGTCGAAATTTTCAACTTGTAAAAATTTTAAAATTTTTTGCTTCACAATGATAGATAGACTTTGATCAAGTTGAAAATTTCAACTTGTAAAAATTTTTATATTCTTGCTTCACAATTATATATTTTGAACTTGACAATGTGATACAGACAACATTATTATTATTTTAATTCAACAAGTCGAAATTTTCAACTTGTAAAAATTTTAAAATTTTTTGCTTCACAATGATAGATAGACTTTGATCAAGTTGAAAATTTCAACTTGTAAAAATTTTTATATTCTTGCTTCACAATTATATATTTTGAACTTGACAATGTGATACAGACATTATTATTATTATTTTAATTCAACAAGTCGAAATTTTCAACTTGTAAAAATTTTAAAATTTTTTGCTTCACAATGATAGATAGACTTTGATCAAGTTGAAAATTTCAACTTGTAAAAATTTTTATATTCTTGCTTCACAATTATATATTTTGAACTTGACAATGTGATACAGACATTATTATTATTATTTTAATTCAACAAGTCGAAATTTTCAACTTGTAAAAATTTTAAAATTTTTTGCTTCACAATGATAGATAGACTTTGATCAAGTTGAAAATTTCAACTTGTAAAAATTTTTATATTCTTGCTTCACAATTATATATTTTGAGCTTGACAATGTGATACAGACAACATTATTATTATTTTAATTCAACAAGTCGAAATTTTCAACTTGTAAAAATTTTAAAATTTTTTGCTTCACAATGATAGATAGACTTTGATCAAGTTGAAAATTTCAACTTGTAAAAATTTTTATATTCTTGCTTCACAATTATATATTTTGAACTTGACAATGTGATACAGACATTATTATTATTATTTTAATTCAACAAGTCGAAATTTTCAACTTGTAAAAATTTTAAAATTTTTTGCTTCACAATGATAGATAGACTTTGATCAAGTTGAAAATTTCAACTTGTAAAAATTTTTATATTCTTGCTTCACAATTATATATTTTGAACTTGACAATGTGATACAGACATTATTATTATTATTTTAATTCAACAAGTCGAAATTTTCAACTTGTAAAAATTTTAAAATTTTTTGCTTCACAATGATAGATAGACTTTGATCAAGTTGAAAATTTCAACTTGTAAAAATTTTTATATTCTTGCTTCACAATTATATATTTTGAACTTGACAATGTGATACAGACAACATTATTATTATTTTAATTCAACAAGTCGAAATTTTCAACTTGTAAAAATTTTAAAATTTTTTGCTTCACAATGATAGATAGACTTTGATCAAGTTGAAAATTTCAACTTGTAAAAATTTTTATATTCTTGCTTCACAATTATATATTTTGAGCTTGACAATGTGATACAGACATTATTATTATTATTTTAATTCAACAAGTCGAAATTTTCAACTTGTAAAAATTTTAAAATTTTTTGCTTCACAATGATAGATAGACTTTGAAATTCATTGATCAAGTTGAAAATTTCAACTTGTAAAAATTTTTATATTCTTGCTTCACAATTATATATTTTGACTTACAATGTGATACAGACATTATTATTATTTTAATTCAACAAGTCGAAATTTTCAACTTGTAAAAATTTTAAAATTTTTTGCTTCACAATGATAGATAGACTTTGATCAAGTTGAAAATTTCAACTTGTAAAAATTTTTATATTCTTGCTTCACAATTATATATTTTGAACTTGACAATGTGATACAGACATTATTATTATTATTTTAATTCAACAAGTCGAAATTTTCAACTTGTAAAAATTTTAAAATTTTTTGCTTCACAATGATAGATAGACTTTGATCAAGTTGAAAATTTCAACTTGTAAAAATTTTTATATTCTTGCTTCACAATTATATATTTTGAACTTGACAATGTGATACAGACAACATTATTATTATTTTAATTCAACAAGTCGAAATTTTCAACTTGTAAAAATTTTAAAATTTTTTGCTTCACAATGATAGATAGACTTTGATCAAGTTGAAAATTTCAACTTGTAAAAATTTTTATATTCTTGCTTCACAATTATATATTTTGAACTTGACAATGTGATACAGACATTATTATTATTATTTTAATTCAACAAGTCGAAATTTTCAACTTGTAAAAATTTTAAAATTTTTTGCTTCACAATGATAGATAGACTTTGATCAAGTTGAAAATTTCAACTTGTAAAAATTTTTATATTCTTGCTTCACAATTATATATTTTGAGCTTGACAATGTGATACAGACAACATTATTATTATTTTAATTCAACAAGTCGAAATTTTCAACTTGTAAAAATTTTAAAATTTTTTGCTTCACAATGATAGATAGACTTTGATCAAGTTGAAAATTTCAACTTGTAAAAATTTTTATATTCTTGCTTCACAATTATATATTTTGAACTTGACAATGTGATACAGACATTATTATTATTTTAATTCAACAAGTCGAAATTTTCAACTTGTAAAAATTTTAAAATTTTTTGCTTCACAATGATAGATAGACTTTGATCAAGTTGAAAATTTCAACTTGTAAAAATTTTTATATTCTTGCTTCACAATTATATATTTTGAACTTGACAATGTGATACAGACATTATTATTATTATTTTAATTCAACAAGTCGAAATTTTCAACTTGTAAAAATTTTAAAATTTTTTGCTTCACAATGATAGATAGACTTTGATCAAGTTGAAAATTTCAACTTGTAAAAATTTTTATATTCTTGCTTCACAATTATATATTTTGAACTTGACAATGTGATACAGACATTATTATTATTATTTTAATTCAACAAGTCGAAATTTTCAACTTGTAAAAATTTTAAAATTTTTTGCTTCACAATGATAGATAGACTTTGATCAAGTTGAAAATTTCAACTTGTAAAAATTTTTATATTCTTGCTTCACAATTATATATTTTGAGCTTGACAATGTGATACAGACAACATTATTATTATTTTAATTCAACAAGTCGAAATTTTCAACTTGTAAAAATTTTAAATTTTTTGCTTCACAATGATAGATAGACTTTGATCAAGTTGAAAATTTCAACTTGTAAAAATTTTTATATTCTTGCTTCACAATTATATATTTTGAACTTAACAATGTGATACAGACATTATTATTATTATTTTAATTCAACAAGTCGAAATTTTCAACTTGTAAAAATTTTAAAATTTTTTGCTTCACAATGATAGATAGACTTTGATCAAGTTGAAAATTTCAACTTGTAAAAATTTTTATATTCTTGCTTCACAATTATATATTTTGAACTTGACAATGTGATACAGACAACATTATTATTATTTTAATTCAACAAGTCGAAATTTTCAACTTGTAAAAATTTTA
>PYHX02000300.1:0-10000 GCA_004302925.2 Cochliomyia hominivorax | reverse complement strand
TACAATGACCAATTTGAATTTTTTTTTAAATTTATATCTTATTATGTTTATTAAACTTTTGTAAATTATGGAAACATTATATATTTATATATATTACCACATTTTAATTATTCTTATAAAAATTTTCAAAGATATTTTCAATTTTTTCTAAACATGTATGAATTATATTACAAATTTTAATGCATAATTTTATTTATTTTGAAAATTACATATTATTTTAATAAAACTATTGTAATATATGGAAACAATTAATACTTTTTAAATATTTGCTATTGCTTTAATAATACAATATGTAAAATTTTTATATCATTGTTTCACAATAATAGTCTTTAAACAATTTCATTTCATAAAGTTGATATTGTCAACTTGTAAAATTTTTATATTCTTGCTTCACAATTATATATTTTGAACTTGACAATGTGATACAGACAACATTATTATTATTTTAATTCAACAAGTCGAAATTTTCAACTTGTAAAAATTTTAAAATTTTTTGCTTCACAATGATAGATAGACTTTGAACAATTTCATTTGATCAAGTTGAAAATTTCAACTTGTAAAAATTTTTATATTCTTGCTTCACAATTATATATTTTGAGCTTGACAATGTGATACAGACATTATTATTATTATTTTAATTCAACAAGTCGAAATTTTCAACTTGTAAAAATTTTAAAATTTTTTGCTTCACAATGATAGATAGACTTTGAACAATTTCATTTGATCAAGTTGAAAATTTCAACTTGTAAAAATTTTTATATTCTTGCTTCACAATTATATATTTTGAACAGACAACATTATTATTATTTTAATTCAACAAGTCGAAATTTTCAACTTGTAAAAATTTTAAAATTTTTTGCTTCACAATGATAGATAGACTTTGATCAAGTTGAAAATTTCAACTTGTAAAAATTTTTATATTCTTGCTTCACAATTATATATTTTGAGCTTGACAATGTGATACAGACAACATTATTATTATTTTAATTCAACAAGTCGAAATTTTCAACTTGTAAAAATTTTAAAATTTTTTGCTTCACAATGATAGATAGACTTTGAACAATTTCATTTGATCAAGTTGAAAATTTCAACTTGTAAAAATTTTTATATTCTTGCTTCACAATTATATATTTTGAGCTTGACAATGTGATACAGACATTATTATTATTATTTTAATTCAACAAGTCGAAATTTTCAACTTGTAAAAATTTTAAAATTTTTTGCTTCACAATGATAGATAGACTTTGATCAAGTTGAAAATTTCAACTTGTAAAAATTTTTATATTCTTGCTTCACAATTATATATTTTGAACTTGACAATGTGATACAGACATTATTATTATTATTATTTTAATTCAACAAGTCGAAATTTTCAACTTGTAAAAATTTTAAAATTTTTTGCTTCACAATGATAGATAGACTTTGATCAAGTTGAAAATTTCAACTTGTAAAAATTTTTATATTCTTGCTTCACAATTATATATTTTGAGCTTGACAATGTGATACAGACAACATTATTATTATTTTAATTCAACAAGTCGAAATTTTCAACTTGTAAAAATTTTAAAATTTTTTGCTTCACAATGATAGATAGACTTTGAACAATTTCATTTGATCAAGTTGAAAATTTCAACTTGTAAAAATTTTTATATTCTTGCTTCACAATTATATATTTTGACTTGACAATGTGATACAGACATTATTATTATTATTTTAATTCAACAAGTCGAAATTTTCAACTTGTAAAAATTTTAAAATTTTTTGCTTCACAATGATAGATAGACTTTGATCAAGTTGAAAATTTCAACTTGTAAAAATTTTTATATTCTTGCTTCACAATTATATATTTTGAGCTTGACAATGTGATACAGACAACATTATTATTATTTTAATTCAACAAGTCGAAATTTTCAACTTGTAAAAATTTTAAAATTTTTTGCTTCACAATGATAGATAGACTTTGAACAATTTCATTTGATCAAGTTGAAAATTTCAACTTGTAAAAATTTTTATATTCTTGCTTCACAATTATATATTTTGAGCTTGACAATGTGATACAGACATTATTATTATTATTTTAATTCAACAAGTCGAAATTTTCAACTTGTAAAAATTTTAAAATTTTTTGCTTCACAATGATAGATAGACTTTGATCAAGTTGAAAATTTCAACTTGTAAAAATTTTTATATTCTTGCTTCACAATTATATATTTTGAACTTGACAATGTGATACAGACATTATTATTATTATTATTTTAATTCAACAAGTCGAAATTTTCAACTTGTAAAAATTTTAAAATTTTTTGCTTCACAATGATAGATAGACTTTGATCAAGTTGAAAATTTCAACTTGTAAAAATTTTTATATTCTTGCTTCACAATTATATATTTTGAGCTTGACAATGTGATACAGACAACATTATTATTATTTTAATTCAACAAGTCGAAATTTTCAACTTGTAAAAATTTTAAAATTTTTTGCTTCACAATGATAGATAGACTTTGAACAATTTCATTTGATCAAGTTGAAAATTTCAACTTGTAAAAATTTTTATATTCTTGCTTCACAATTATATATTTTGAGCTTGACAATGTGATACAGACATTATTATTATTATTTTAATTCAACAAGTCGAAATTTTCAACTTGTAAAAATTTTAAAATTTTTTGCTTCACAATGATAGATAGACTTTGATCAAGTTGAAAATTTCAACTTGTAAAAATTTTTATATTCTTGCTTCACAATTATATATTTTGAACTTGACAATGTGATACAGACATTATTATTATTATTATTTTAATTCAACAAGTCGAAATTTTCAACTTGTAAAAATTTTAAAATTTTTTGCTTCACAATGATAGATAGACTTTGATCAAGTTGAAAATTTCAACTTGTAAAAATTTTTATATTCTTGCTTCACAATTATATATTTTGAGCTTGACAATGTGATACAGACAACATTATTATTATTTTAATTCAACAAGTCGAAATTTTCAACTTGTAAAAATTTTAAAATTTTTTGCTTCACAATGATAGATAGACTTTGAACAATTTCATTTGATCAAGTTGAAAATTTCAACTTGTAAAAATTTTTATATTCTTGCTTCACAATTATATATTTTGAGCTTGACAATGTGATACAGACATTATTATTATTATTTTAATTCAACAAGTCGAAATTTTCAACTTGTAAAAATTTTAAAATTTTTTGCTTCACAATGATAGATAGACTTTGAACAATTCATTGATCAAGTTGAAAATTTCAACTTGTAAAAATTTTTATATTCTTGCTTCACAATTATATATTTTGAATGACAGACAACATTATTATTATTTTAATTCAACAAGTCGAAATTTTCAACTTGTAAAAATTTTAAAATTTTTTGCTTCACAATGATAGATAGACTTTGAAATTCATTGATCAAGTTGAAAATTTCAACTTGTAAAAATTTTTATATTCTTGCTTCACAATTATATATTTTGACTTGACAATGTGATACAGACATTATTATTATTTTAATTCAACAAGTCGAAATTTTCAACTTGTAAAAATTTTAAAATTTTTTGCTTCACAATGATAGATAGACTTTGATCAAGTTGAAAATTTCAACTTGTAAAAATTTTTATATTCTTGCTTCACAATTATATATTTTGAGCTTGACAATGTGATACAGACAACATTATTATTATTTTAATTCAACAAGTCGAAATTTTCAACTTGTAAAAATTTTAAAATTTTTTGCTTCACAATGATAGATAGACTTTGAACAATTTCATTTGATCAAGTTGAAAATTTCAACTTGTAAAAATTTTTATATTCTTGCTTCACAATTATATATTTTGAGCTTGACAATGTGATACAGACATTATTATTATTATTTTAATTCAACAAGTCGAAATTTTCAACTTGTAAAAATTTTAAAATTTTTTGCTTCACAATGATAGATAGACTTTGAACATTTTGATCAAGTTGAAAATTTCAACTTGTAAAAATTTTTATATTCTTGCTTCACAATTATATATTTTGAACTTGACAATGTGATACAGACATTATTATTATTTTTAATTCAACAAGTCGAAATTTTCAACTTGTAAAAATTTTAAAATTTTTTGCTTCACAATGATAGATAGACTTTGATCAAGTTGAAAATTTCAACTTGTAAAAATTTTTATATTCTTGCTTCACAATTATATATTTTGAGCTTGACAATGTGATACAGACAACATTATTATTATTTTAATTCAACAAGTCGAAATTTTCAACTTGTAAAAATTTTAAAATTTTTTGCTTCACAATGATAGATAGACTTTGAACAATTTCATTTGATCAAGTTGAAAATTTCAACTTGTAAAAATTTTTATATTCTTGCTTCACAATTATATATTTTGAGCTTGACAATGTGATACAGACATTATTATTATTATTTTAATTCAACAAGTCGAAATTTTCAACTTGTAAAAATTTTAAAATTTTTTGCTTCACAATGATAGATAGACTTTGATCAAGTTGAAAATTTCAACTTGTAAAAATTTTTATATTCTTGCTTCACAATTATATATTTTGAACTTGACAATGTGATACAGACATTATTATTATTATTATTTTAATTCAACAAGTCGAAATTTTCAACTTGTAAAAATTTTAAAATTTTTTGCTTCACAATGATAGATAGACTTTGATCAAGTTGAAAATTTCAACTTGTAAAAATTTTTATATTCTTGCTTCACAATTATATATTTTGAGCTTGACAATGTGATACAGACAACATTATTATTATTTTAATTCAACAAGTCGAAATTTTCAACTTGTAAAAATTTTAAAATTTTTTGCTTCACAATGATAGATAGACTTTGAACAATTTCATTTGATCAAGTTGAAAATTTCAACTTGTAAAAATTTTTATATTCTTGCTTCACAATTATATATTTTGAGCTTGACAATGTGATACAGACATTATTATTATTATTTTAATTCAACAAGTCGAAATTTTCAACTTGTAAAAATTTTAAAATTTTTTGCTTCACAATGATAGATAGACTTTGATCAAGTTGAAAATTTCAACTTGTAAAAATTTTTATATTCTTGCTTCACAATTATATATTTTGAACTTGACAATGTGATACAGACATTATTATTATTATTATTTTAATTCAACAAGTCGAAATTTTCAACTTGTAAAAATTTTAAAATTTTTTGCTTCACAATGATAGATAGACTTTGATCAAGTTGAAAATTTCAACTTGTAAAAATTTTTATATTCTTGCTTCACAATTATATATTTTGAGCTTGACAATGTGATACAGACAACATTATTATTATTTTAATTCAACAAGTCGAAATTTTCAACTTGTAAAAATTTTAAAATTTTTTGCTTCACAATGATAGATAGACTTTGAACAATTTCATTTGATCAAGTTGAAAATTTCAACTTGTAAAAATTTTTATATTCTTGCTTCACAATTATATATTTTGAGCTTGACAATGTGATACAGACATTATTATTATTATTTTAATTCAACAAGTCGAAATTTTCAACTTGTAAAAATTTTAAAATTTTTTGCTTCACAATGATAGATAGACTTGAATTTTGATCAAGTTGAAAATTTCAACTTGTAAAAATTTTTATATTCTTGCTTCACAATTATATATTTTGAGCTTGACAATGTGATACAGACATTATTATTATTTTAATTCAACAAGTCGAAATTTTCAACTTGTAAAAATTTTAAAATTTTTTGCTTCACAATGATAGATAGACTTGAACATTTTGATCAAGTTGAAAATTTCAACTTGTAAAAATTTTTATATTCTTGCTTCACAATTATATATTTTGACTTGACAATGTGATACAGACATTATTATTATTTTAATTCAACAAGTCGAAATTTTCAACTTGTAAAAATTTTAAAATTTTTTGCTTCACAATGATAGATAGACTTTGATCAAGTTGAAAATTTCAACTTGTAAAAATTTTTATATTCTTGCTTCACAATTATATATTTTGAGCTTGACAATGTGATACAGACAACATTATTATTATTTTAATTCAACAAGTCGAAATTTTCAACTTGTAAAAATTTTAAAATTTTTTGCTTCACAATGATAGATAGACTTTGAACAATTTCATTTGATCAAGTTGAAAATTTCAACTTGTAAAAATTTTTATATTCTTGCTTCACAATTATATATTTTGAGCTTGACAATGTGATACAGACATTATTATTATTATTTTAATTCAACAAGTCGAAATTTTCAACTTGTAAAAATTTTAAAATTTTTTGCTTCACAATGATAGATAGACTTTGATCAAGTTGAAAATTTCAACTTGTAAAAATTTTTATATTCTTGCTTCACAATTATATATTTTGAACTTGACAATGTGATACAGACATTATTATTATTATTATTTTAATTCAACAAGTCGAAATTTTCAACTTGTAAAAATTTTAAAATTTTTTGCTTCACAATGATAGATAGACTTTGATCAAGTTGAAAATTTCAACTTGTAAAAATTTTTATATTCTTGCTTCACAATTATATATTTTGAGCTTGACAATGTGATACAGACAACATTATTATTATTTTAATTCAACAAGTCGAAATTTTCAACTTGTAAAAATTTTAAAATTTTTTGCTTCACAATGATAGATAGACTTTGAACAATTTCATTTGATCAAGTTGAAAATTTCAACTTGTAAAAATTTTTATATTCTTGCTTCACAATTATATATTTTGAGCTTGACAATGTGATACAGACATTATTATTATTATTTTAATTCAACAAGTCGAAATTTTCAACTTGTAAAAATTTTAAAATTTTTTGCTTCACAATGATAGATAGACTTTGATCAAGTTGAAAATTTCAACTTGTAAAAATTTTTATATTCTTGCTTCACAATTATATATTTTGAACTTGACAATGTGATACAGACATTATTATTATTATTATTTTAATTCAACAAGTCGAAATTTTCAACTTGTAAAAATTTTAAAATTTTTTGCTTCACAATGATAGATAGACTTTGATCAAGTTGAAAATTTCAACTTGTAAAAATTTTTATATTCTTGCTTCACAATTATATATTTTGAGCTTGACAATGTGATACAGACAACATTATTATTATTTTAATTCAACAAGTCGAAATTTTCAACTTGTAAAAATTTTAAAATTTTTTGCTTCACAATGATAGATAGACTTTGAACAATTTCATTTGATCAAGTTGAAAATTTCAACTTGTAAAAATTTTTATATTCTTGCTTCACAATTATATATTTTGAGCTTGACAATGTGATACAGACATTATTATTATTATTTTAATTCAACAAGTCGAAATTTTCAACTTGTAAAAATTTTAAAATTTTTTGCTTCACAATGATAGATAGACTTTGATCAAGTTGAAAATTTCAACTTGTAAAAATTTTTATATTCTTGCTTCACAATTATATATTTTGAGCTTGACAATGTGATACAGACAACATTATTATTATTTTAATTCAACAAGTCGAAATTTTCAACTTGTAAAAATTTTAAAATTTTTTGCTTCACAATGATAGATAGACTTTGAACAATTTCATTTGATCAAGTTGAAAATTTCAACTTGTAAAAATTTTTATATTCTTGCTTCACAATTATATATTTTGAGCTTGACAATGTGATACAGACATTATTATTATTATTTTAATTCAACAAGTCGAAATTTTCAACTTGTAAAAATTTTAAAATTTTTTGCTTCACAATGATAGATAGACTTTGATCAAGTTGAAAATTTCAACTTGTAAAAATTTTTATATTCTTGCTTCACAATTATATATTTTGAACTTGACAATGTGATACAGACATTATTATTATTATTTTAATTCAACAAGTCGAAATTTTCAACTTGTAAAAATTTTAAAATTTTTTGCTTCACAATGATAGATAGACTTTGATCAAGTTGAAAATTTCAACTTGTAAAAATTTTTATATTCTTGCTTCACAATTATATATTTTGAGCTTGACAATGTGATACAGACAACATTATTATTATTTTAATTCAACAAGTCGAAATTTTCAACTTGTAAAAATTTTAAAATTTTTTGCTTCACAATGATAGATAGACTTTGAACAATTCATTTGATCAAGTTGAAAATTTCAACTTGTAAAAATTTTTATATTCTTGCTTCACAATTATATATTTTGAGCTTGACAATGTGATACAGACATTATTATTATTATTTTAATTCAACAAGTCGAAATTTTCAACTTGTAAAAATTTTAAAATTTTTTGCTTCACAATGATAGATAGACTTTGATCAAGTTGAAAATTTCAACTTGTAAAAATTTTTATATTCTTGCTTCACAATTATATATTTTGAGCTTGACAATGTGATACAGACATTATTATTATTATTTTAATTCAACAAGTCGAAATTTTCAACTTGTAAAAATTTTAAAATTTTTTGCTTCACAATGATAGATAGACTTGAATTTGATCAAGTTGAAAATTTCAACTTGTAAAAATTTTTATATTCTTGCTTCACAATTATATATTTTGAGCTTGACAATGTGATACAGACATTATTATTATTATTTTAATTCAACAAGTCGAAATTTTCAACTTGTAAAAATTTTAAAATTTTTTGCTTCACAATGATAGATAGACTTTGATCAAGTTGAAAATTTCAACTTGTAAAAATTTTTATATTCTTGCTTCACAATTATATATTTTGAACTTGACAATGTGATACAGACATTATTATTATTATTTTAATTCAACAAGTCGAAATTTTCAACTTGTAAAAATTTTAAAATTTTTTGCTTCACAATGATAGATAGACTTTGATCAAGTTGAAAATTTCAACTTGTAAAAATTTTTATATTCTTGCTTCACAATTATATATTTTGAGCTTGACAATGTGATACAGACAACATTATTATTATTTTAATTCAACAAGTCGAAATTTTCAACTTGTAAAAATTTTAAAATTTTTTGCTTCACAATGATAGATAGACTTTGAACAATTTCATTTGATCAAGTTGAAAATTTCAACTTGTAAAAATTTTTATATTCTTGCTTCACAATTATATATTTTGAGCTTGACAATGTGATACAGACATTATTATTATTATTTTAATTCAACAAGTCGAAATTTTCAACTTGTAAAAATTTTAAAATTTTTTGCTTCACAATGATAGATAGACTTTGATCAAGTTGAAAATTTCAACTTGTAAAAATTTTTATATTCTTGCTTCACAATTATATATTTTGAACTTGACAATGTGATACAGACATTATTATTATTATTATTTTAATTCAACAAGTCGAAATTTTCAACTTGTAAAAATTTTAAAATTTTTTGCTTCACAATGATAGATAGACTTTGATCAAGTTGAAAATTTCAACTTGTAAAAATTTTTATATTCTTGCTTCACAATTATATATTTTGAGCTTGACAATGTGATACAGACAACATTATTATTATTTTAATTCAACAAGTCGAAATTTTCAACTTGTAAAAATTTTAAAATTTTTTGCTTCACAATGATAGATAGACTTTGAACAATTTCATTTGATCAAGTTGAAAATTTCAACTTGTAAAAATTTTTATATTCTTGCTTCACAATTATATATTTTGAGCTTGACAATGTGATACAGACATTATTATTATTATTTTAATTCAACAAGTCGAAATTTTCAACTTGTAAAAATTTTAAAATTTTTTGCTTCACAATGATAGATAGACTTGAATTTTGATCAAGTTGAAAATTTCAACTTGTAAAAATTTTTATATTCTTGCTTCACAATTATATATTTTGAACTTGACAATGTGATACAGACATTATTATTATTATTTTAATTCAACAAGTCGAAATTTTCAACTTGTAAAAATTTTAAAATTTTTTGCTTCACAATGATAGATAGACTTTGATCAAGTTGAAAATTTCAACTTGTAAAAATTTTTATATTCTTGCTTCACAATTATATATTTTGAGCTTGACAATGTGATAAGACAACATT
>PYHX02000299.1:0-28468 GCA_004302925.2 Cochliomyia hominivorax | reverse complement strand
TTTTTATAAAAATTTTTAAAATTTTCCAAAAAGTGATTACAAATAAAGGCCCTTTTGGCTCTGCCGGCTCCAATTTACGAGAAAAATCGATTTTTATAAAAAAATTTTTAAAATTTCCCAAAAAGTGATTATGGATTAAGGCCTTTTGGCTCTGCGGCCGGCTCTAATTTACGAGAAAATCGATTTTTATAAAAATTTTTTAAAATTTTCCAAAAAGTGATTACGGATTAAGGCCTTTTGGCTCTGGCGGCTCTAGTTTACGAGAAAAATCGATTTTTATAAAAATTTAAAATTTCAAAAAGTGATTATGGATTAAGGCCCTTTTGGCTCTGGCGGCTCTAGTTTACGAGAAAAATCGATTTTTATAAAAATTTTTAAAATTTCCAAAAAGTGATTATGGATAAAGCCCTTTTGGCTCTGGCGGCTCTAGTTTACGAGAAAAATCGATTTTTATAAAAAATTTTAAAATTTCCAAAAAGTGATTATGGATTAAGGCCCTTTTGGCTCTCGCCGGCTCTTGTTTGCGAGAACATCGATTTTTATAAAAATTTTAAAATTCTAAAAGTGATTATGGATTAAGGCTTTTCGGCTCTGGCGGCTCTATTTTCCAGAAAAAATCGATTTTTTATAAAAATTTTTAAATTTCCCAAAAAGTGATTATGGATAAGGCCCTTTTGACTCTGGCGGCTCTAGTTTTACGAAGAAAAATCGATTTTTATAAAAATTTTTTAAAATTTTCCAAAAAGTGATTATGGATTAAGGCCCTTTTGGCTCTGGCGGGCTCTAGTTTACGAGAAAAATCGCATTTTTATAAAAATTTTTAAAATTTCCAAAAGTGATTATGGATAAGGCCCTTTTGGGCTCTGGCGGCTCTAGTTTACGCAAGAAAATCGAATTTTTATAAAAATTTTTAAAATTTCCAAAAAGTGATATATGGATTAAGGCCTTTGAGCTCTGGCGGCTCTAGTTTACGAGAAAATCGATTTTTATAAAAATTTTTAAAAATTTCAAAAAGTGATTATGGATTAAGGCCCTTTTGGCTCTGGCGGCTCTATTTTCCAAGAAAAATCGATTTTATAAAAATTTTTAAAATTTCCAAAAGTGATTATGGATAAGGCCCCTTTTTGCTCTGGCGGCTCTAGTTTACGAGAAAAATCGATTTTTATAAAAATTTTTAAAATTTCCAAAAAGTGATTATGGATTAAGGCCCTTTTGGCTCTGGCGGCTCTAGTTTACGAGAAAAATCGATTTTTATAAAAATTTTTAAAATTTCCAAAAAGTGATTATGGATTAAGGCCCTTTTGGCTCTGGCGGCTCTAGTTTACGAGAAAAATCGATTTTTATAAAAATTTTTAAAATTTCCAAAAAGTGATTATGGATTAAGGCCCTTTTGGCTCTGGCGGCTCTAGTTTACGAGAAAAATCGATTTTTATAAAAATTTTTAAAATTTCCAAAAAGTGATTATGGATTAAGGCCCTTTTGGCTCTGGCGGCTCTAGTTTACGAGAAAAATCGATTTTTATAAAAATTTTTAAAATTTCCAAAAAGTGATTATGGATTAAGGCCCTTTTGGCTCTGGCGGCTCTAGTTTACGAGAAAAATCGATTTTTATAAAAATTTTTAAAATTTCCAAAAAGTGATTATGGATTAAGGCCCTTTTTGGCTCTGGCGGCTTTAGTTAGCGAGAAAAATCGATTTTATAAAATTTTTAGAAATTTCCAAAAAGTGATTACGGATAAGCCCTTTTGGCCTCTGGCGGCCCTTGTTTACGAGAAAAATCGATTTTTCTAAAAAATTTTTAAAATTTTCCAAAAAGTGATTATGGATTAAGGCCCTTTGGCTCTGGCGGCTCTTGTTTACGAGAAAAATCGATTTTTATAAAATTTTTAAAATTTCCAAAAAGTGATTATGGATTAGGCCCTTTTGGCTCTGGCGGCTCTAGTTTACAGAGAAAAATCGATTTATTATAAAAGTTTTTAAAATTTCCAAAAGTGATTACGGATTAAGCCCTTTTGGCTCTGGCGGCTCCATTTCCAAGAAAAAATCGATTTTTTATAAAATTTTTAAAATTTCAAAAGTATTATGATTAAAGCTTTTGCTCTCGGCTCCTTTACGAGAAAAATCGATTTTTATAAAAATTTTAAATTTCCAAAAAGTGATTATGGATAAAGGCCCTTTGACTCTGGCGGCTCTAGTTTACGAGAAAAATCGATTTTTATAAAAATTTTTAAAATTTCCAAAAGTGATTATGGATTAAGGCCTTTTGGCTCTGGCGGCTCTAGTTTACGAGAAAAATCGATTTTATAAAAATTTTTAAAATTTCCCAAAAAGTGATTATGGATTAAGGCCCTTTTTGGCTCTGGCGGCTCTAGTTTACGAGAAAAATCGATTTTATAAAAATTTTTAAAATTTTCCAAAAGTGATATGGATAAGCCCTTTTGACTCTGGCGGCTCTAGTTTTACGAGAAAAATCGATTTTTATAAAATTTTTAAAATTTCCAAAGTGATTATGGATTAAGGCCCTTTTGGCTCTGGCGGCTCTAGTTTACGAAGAAAAATCGATTTTTATAAAATTTTTAAAATTTCCAAAAAGTGATTATGGATTAAGGCCCTTTTGCTCTGGCGGCTCTAGTTTACGAGAAAAATCGATTTTTATAAAAATTTTTAAATTTCCAAAAAGTGATTATGGATTAAGGCCCTTTTGGCTCTGGCGGCTCTAGTTTTCGAGAAAAATCGATTTTATAAAAATTTTTAAAATTTCCAAAAAGTGATTATGGATTAAGGCCCTTTTGGCTCTGGCGGCTCTAGTTTTCGAGAAAAATCGATTTTATAAAAATTTTTAAAATTTCCAAAAAGTGATTATGGATTAAGGCCCTTTTGGCTCTGGCGGCTCTAGTTTACGAGAAAATCGATTTTTTATAAAAATTTTTAAATTTCCAAAAAGTGATTATGGATTAAGGCCCTTTTGCTCTGGCGGCTCCATTTCCGAGAAAAATCGATTTTATAAAAATTTTTAAAATTTCCAAAAGTGATTATGGATTAAGGCCCTTTTGGCTCTGGCGGCTTCTAGTTTACGAGAAAATCGATTTTTATAAAATTTTTAAAATTTCCAAAAAGTGATTATGGATTAAGGCCCTTTTGGCTCTGGCGGCTCTAGTTTACGAGAAAAATCGATTTTTATAAAAATTTTTAAAATTTCCAAAAAGTGATTATGGATTAAGGCCCTTTTGGCTCTGGCGGCTCCAGTTTACGAGAAAAATCGATTTTTATAAAAATTTTTAAAATTTCCAAAAAGTGATTATGGATTAAGCCCTTTTGGCTCTGGCGGCTCTAGTTTACGAGAAAAATCGATTTTTATAAAAATTTTTAAAATTTCCAAAAAGTGATTATGGATTAAGGCCCTTTTGGCTCTGGCGGCTCTAGTTTACGAGAAAAATCGATTTTATAAAATTTTTAAAATTTCCAAAAAGTGATATGGATTAAGGCCCTTTTGGCTCTGGCGGCTCTAGTTTACGAGAAAAATCGATTTTTATAAAAATTTTTAAAATTTCCAAAAAGTGATTATGGATTAAGGCCCTTTTGGCTCTGGCGGCTCTAGTTTACGAGAAAAATCGATTTTTATAAAAATTTTTAAAATTTCCAAAAAGTGATTATGGATTAAGGCCCTTTTGGCTCTGGCGGCTCTAGTTTACCGAGAAAAATCGATTTTTATAAAATTTTTAAAATTTCAAAAAGTGATTATGGATTAAGGCCTTTTGGCTCTGGCGGCTCTAGTTTACGAGAAAAATCGATTTTTATAAAAATTTTTAAAATTTCCAAAAAGTGATTATGGATTAAGGCCCTTTTGGCTCTGGCGGCTCTAGTTTACGAGAAAAATCGATTTTTATAAAAATTTTTAAAATTTCCAAAAAGTGATTATGGATTAAGGCCCTTTTGGCTCTGGCGGCTCTAGTTTACGAGAAAAATCGATTTTTATAAAAATTTTTAAAATTTCCAAAAAGTGATTATGGATTAAGGCCCTTTTGGCTCTGGCGGCTCTAGTTTACGAGAAAAATCGATTTTTATAAAAATTTTTAAAATTTCCAAAAAGTGATTATGGATTAAGGCCCTTTTGGCTCTGGCGGCTCCATTTACCGAGAAAAATCGATTTTTATAAAATTTTTAAAATTTCCAAAAAGTGATTATGGATTAAGGCCCTTTTGGCTCTGGCGGCTCATTTACCGAGAAAAATCGATTTTTATAAAAATTTTTAAAATTCCAAAAAGTGATTATGGATTAAGGCCCTTTTGGCTCTGGCGGCTCTAGTTTACGAGAAAAATCGATTTTTATAAAATTTTTAAAATTTCCAAAAAGTGATTATGGATTAAGGCCCTTTTGGCTCTGGCGGCTCTAGTTTCGAGAAAAATCGATTTTTATAAAAATTTTTAAAATTTCCAAAAAGTGATTATGGATTAAGGCCCTTTTGGCTCTGGCGGCTCCTATTTACGAGAAAAATCGATTTTTATAAAAATTTTTAAAATTTCCAAAAAGTGATTATGGATTAAGGCCCTTTTGGCTCTGGCGGCTCTAGTTTACGAGAAAAATCGATTTTTATAAAAATTTTTAAAATTTCCAAAAAGTGATTATGGATTAAGGCCCTTTTGGCTCTGGCGGCTCTAGTTTACGAGAAAAATCGATTTTTATAAAAATTTTTAAAATTTCCAAAAAGTGATTATGGATTAAGGCCCTTTTGGCTCTGGCGGCTCTAGTTTACGAGAAAAATCGATTTTATAAAAATTTTTAAAATTTCCAAAAAGTGATTATGGATTAAGGCCCTTTTGGCTCTGGCGGCTCTAGTTTACGAGAAAAATCGATTTTTATAAAAATTTTTAAAATTTCCAAAAAGTGATTATGGATTAAGGCCCTTTTGACTCTGGCGGCTCTAGTTTACGAGAAAAATCGATTTTTATAAAAATTTTTAAAATTTCCAAAAAGTGATTATGGATTAAGGCCCTTTTGGCTCTGGCGGCTCTAGTTTACGAGAAAAATCGATTTTTATAAAATTTTTAAAATTTCCAAAAAGTGATTATGGATTAAGGCCCTTTTGGCTCTGGCGGCTCTAGTTTACGAGAAAAATCGATTTTTATAAAAATTTTTAAAATTTCCAAAAAGTGATTATGGATTAAAGCCCTTTTGGCTCTGGCGGCTCTATTTTCCAAGAAAAATCGATTTTTATAAAAATTTTTAAAATTTCCAAAAAGTGATTATGGATTAAGGCCCTTTTGGCTCTGGCGGCTCTAGTTTACGAGAAAAATCGATTTTTATAAAAATTTTTAAAATTTCCAAAAAGTGATTATGGATTAAGGCCCTTTTGGCTCTGGCGGCTCTAGTTTACGAGAAAAATCGATTTTTATAAAAATTTTTAAAATTTCCAAAAAGTGATTATGGATTAAGGCCCTTTTGGCTCTGGCGGCTCTAGTTTACGAGAAAAATCGATTTTTATAAAAATTTTTAAAATTTCCAAAAAGTGATTATGGATTAAGGCCCTTTTGGCTCTGGCGGCTCCTAGTTTACGAGAAAAATCGATTTTTATAAAAATTTTTAAAATTTCCAAAAAGTGATTATGGATTAAAGGCCCTTTTGGCTCTGGCGGCTCATTTTCCAAGAAAAATCGATTTTTATAAAAATTTTTAAAATTTCCAAAAAGTGATTGTGGATTAAGGCCCTTTTGGCTCTGGCGGCTCTAGTTTACGAGAAAAATCGATTTTTATAAAAATTTTTAAATTTCCAAAAAGTGATTATGGATTAAGGCCCTTTTGGCTCTGGCGGCTCTAGTTTACGAGAAAAATCGATTTTTATAAAAATTTTTAAAATTTCCAAAAGTGATTATGGATTAAGGCCCTTTTGGCTCTGGCGGCTCTATTTTACGAGAAAAATCGATTTTTATAAAAATTTTTAAAATTTCCAAAAAGTGATTATGGATTAAGGCCCTTTTGGCTCTGGCGGCTCTAGTTTACGAGAAAAATCGATTTTTATAAAAATTTTTAAAATTTCCAAAAAGTGATTATGGATTAAGGCCCTTTTGGCTCTGGCGGCTCTAGTTTACGAGAAAAATCGATTTTTATAAAAATTTTTAAAATTTCCAAAAAGTGATTATGGATTAAGCCCTTTTGGCTCTGGCGGCTCTAGTTTACGAGAAAAATCGATTTTTATAAAAATTTTTAAAATTTCCAAAAAGTGATTATGGATTAAGGCCCTTTTGGCTCTGGCGGCTCTAGTTTACGAGAAAAATCGATTTTTATAAAATTTTTAAAATTTCCAAAAAGTGATTATGGATTAAAGGCCCTTTTGCTCTGGCGGCTCTAGTTTACGAGAAAAATCGATTTTTATAAAAATTTTTAAAATTTCCAAAAAGTGATTATGGATTAAGGCCCTTTTGGCTCTGGCGGCTCTAGTTTACGAGAAAAATCGATTTTTATAAAAATTTTAAAATTTCCAAAAGTGATTATGGATTAAGGCCCTTTTGGCTCTGGCGGCTCTAGTTTACGAGAAAAATCGATTTTTATAAAAATTTTTAAAATTTCCAAAAAGTGATTATGGATTAAGGCCCTTTTGGCTCTGGCGGCTCTAGTTTACGAGAAAAATCGATTTTTATAAAATTTTTAAAATTTCCAAAAAGTGATTATGGATTAAGGCCCTTTTGGCTCTGGCGGCTCTAGTTTACGAGAAAAATCGATTTTTATAAAAATTTTTAAAATTTCCAAAAAGTGATTATGGATTAAGGCCCTTTTGGCTCTGGCGGCTCTAGTTTACGAGAAAAATCGATTTTTATAAAAATTTTTAAAATTTCCAAAAAGTGATTATGGATTAAGGCCCTTTTGGCTCTGGCGGCTCCATTTACGAGAAAAATCGATTTTTATAAAAATTTTTAAAATTTCCAAAAAGTGATTATGGATTAAGGCCCTTTTGGCTCTGGCGGCTCTAGTTTACGAGAAAAATCGATTTTTATAAAAATTTTTAAAATTTCCAAAAAGTGATTATGGATTAAGGCCCTTTTGGCTCTGGCGGCTCTAGTTTACGAGAAAAATCGATTTTTATAAAAATTTTTAAAATTTCCAAAAAGTGATTATGGATTAAGGCCCTTTTGGCTCTGGCGGCTCTAGTTTACGAGAAAAATCGATTTTTATAAAAATTTTTAAAATTTCCAAAAAGTGATTATGGATTAAGGCCCTTTTGGCTCTGGCGGCTCTAGTTTACGAGAAAAATCGATTTTTATAAAAATTTTTAAAATTTCCAAAAAGTGATTATGGATTAAGGCCCTTTTGGCTCTGGCGGCTCTAGTTTACGAGAAAAATCGATTTTTATAAAATTTTTAAAATTTCCAAAAAGTGATTATGGATAAAGGCCCTTTTGGCTCTGGCGCTCTAGTTTACGAGAAAAATCGATTTTTATAAAATTTTTAAAATTTCCAAAAAGTGATTATGGATTAAGGCCCTTTTGGCTCTGGCGGCTCTAGTTTACGAGAAAAATCGATTTTTATAAAAATTTTTAAAATTTCCAAAAAGTGATTATGGATTAAGGCCCTTTTGGCTCTGGCGGCTCTAGTTTACGAGAAAAATCGATTTTTATAAAAATTTTTAAAATTTCCAAAAAGTGATTATGGATTAAGGCCCTTTTGGCTCTGGCGGCTCTAGTTTACGAGAAAAATCGATTTTTATAAAAATTTTTAAAATTTCCAAAAAGTGATTATGGATTAAGCCCTTTTGGCTCTGGCGGCTCTAGTTTACGAAGAAAAATCGATTTTTATAAAAATTTTTAAAATTTCCAAAAAGTGATTATGGATTAAGGCCCTTTTGGCTCTGGCGGCTCTAGTTTACGAAGAAAAATCGATTTTTATAAAAATTTTAAAATTTCCAAAAAGTGATTATGGATTAAGGCCCTTTTGGCTCTGGCGGCTCTAGTTTACGAGAAAAATCGATTTTTATAAAAATTTTTAAAATTTCCAAAAAGTGATTATGGATTAAGGCCCTTTTGCTCTGGCGGCTCTAGTTTACGAGAAAAATCGATTTTTATAAAAATTTTTAAAATTTCCAAAAAGTGATTATGGATTAAGGCCCTTTTGGCTCTGGCGGCTCTAGTTTACGAGAAAAATCGATTTTTATAAAAATTTTTAAAATTTCCAAAAAGTGATTATGGATTAAGGCCCTTTTGGCTCTGGCGGCTCTATTTACGAGAAAAATCGATTTTTATAAAAATTTTTAAAATTTCCAAAAAGTGATTATGGATTAAAGCCCTTTTGGCTCTGGCGGCTCTAGTTTACGAGAAAAATCGATTTTTATAAAAATTTTTAAAATTTCCAAAAAGTGATTATGGATTAAGGCCCTTTTGGCTCTGGCGGCTCTAGTTTACGAGAAAAATCGATTTTTATAAAAATTTTTAAAATTTCCAAAAAGTGATTATGGATTAAGGCCCTTTTGGCTCTGGCGGCTCTAGTTTACGAGAAAAATCGATTTTATAAAAATTTTTAAAATTTCCAAAAAGTGATTATGGATTAAGGCCCTTTTGGCTCTGGCGGCTCTAGTTTACGAGAAAAATCGATTTTTATAAAAATTTTTAAAATTTCCAAAAAGTGATTATGGATTAAGGCCCTTTTGGCTCTGGCGGCTCTAGTTTACGAGAAAAATCGATTTTTATAAAAATTTTTAAAATTTCCAAAAAGTGATTATGGATTAAGGCCCTTTTGGCTCTGGCGGCTCTAGTTTACGAGAAAAATCGATTTTTATAAAAATTTTTAAAATTTCCAAAAAGTGATTATGGATTAAGGCCCTTTTGGCTCTGGCGGCTCTAGTTTACGAGAAAAATCGATTTTTATAAAAATTTTTAAAATTTCCAAAAAGTGATTATGGATTAAGGCCCTTTTGGCTCTGGCGGCTCTAGTTTACGAGAAAAATCGATTTTTATAAAAATTTTTAAAATTTCCAAAAAGTGATTATGGATTAAGGCCCTTTTGGCTCTGGCGGCTCTAGTTTACGAGAAAAATCGATTTTTATAAAAATTTTTAAAATTTCCAAAAAGTGATTATGGATTAAGGCCCTTTTGGCTCTGGCGGCTCTAGTTTACGAGAAAAATCGATTTTTATAAAAATTTTTAAAATTTCCAAAAAGTGATTATGGATTAAGGCCCTTTTGGCTCTGGCGGCTCTAGTTTACGAGAAAAATCGATTTTTATAAAAATTTTTAAAATTTCCAAAAAGTGATTATGGATTAAGGCCCTTTTGGCTCTGGCGGCTCTAGTTTACGAGAAAAATCGATTTTTATAAAAATTTTTAAAATTTCCAAAAAGTGATTATGGATTAAGGCCCTTTTGGCTCTGGCGGCTCTAGTTTACGAGAAAAATCGATTTTTATAAAAATTTTTAAAATTTCCAAAAAGTGATTATGGATTAAGGCCCTTTTGGCTCTGGCGGCTCTAGTTTACGAGAAAAATCGATTTTTATAAAAATTTTTAAAATTTCCAAAAAGTGATTATGGATTAAGGCCCTTTTGGCTCTGGCGGCTCTAGTTTACGAGAAAAATCGATTTTTATAAAAATTTTTAAAATTTCCAAAAAGTGATTATGGATTAAGGCCCTTTTGGCTCTGGCGGCTCTAGTTTACGAGAAAAATCGATTTTTATAAAAATTTTTAAAATTTCCAAAAAGTGATTATGGATTAAGGCCCTTTTGGCTCTGGCGGCTCTAGTTTACGAGAAAAATCGATTTTTATAAAAATTTTTAAAATTTCCAAAAAGTGATTATGGATTAAGGCCCTTTTGGCTCTGGCGGCTCTAGTTTACGAGAAAAATCGATTTTTATAAAAATTTTTAAAATTTCCAAAAAGTGATTATGGATTAAGGCCCTTTTGGCTCTGGCGGCTCTAGTTTACGAGAAAAATCGATTTTTATAAAAATTTTTAAAATTTCCAAAAAGTGATTATGGATTAAGGCCCTTTTGGCTCTGGCGGCTCTAGTTTACGAGAAAAATCGATTTTTATAAAAATTTTTAAAATTTCCAAAAAGTGATTATGGATTAAGGCCCTTTTGGCTCTGGCGGCTCTAGTTTACGAGAAAAATCGATTTTTATAAAAATTTTTAAAATTTCCAAAAAGTGATTATGGATTAAGGCCCTTTTGGCTCTGGCGGCTCTAGTTTACGAGAAAAATCGATTTTTATAAAAATTTTTAAAATTTCCAAAAAGTGATTATGGATTAAGGCCCTTTTGGCTCTGGCGGCTCTAGTTTACGAGAAAAATCGATTTTTATAAAAATTTTTAAAATTTCCAAAAAGTGATTATGGATTAAGGCCCTTTTGGCTCTGGCGGCTCTAGTTTACGAGAAAAATCGATTTTTATAAAAATTTTTAAAATTTCCAAAAAGTGATTATGGATTAAGGCCCTTTTGGCTCTGGCGGCTCTAGTTTACGAGAAAAATCGATTTTTATAAAAATTTTTAAAATTTCCAAAAAGTGATTATGGATTAAGGCCCTTTTGGCTCTGGCGGCTCTAGTTTACGAGAAAAATCGATTTTTATAAAAATTTTTAAAATTTCCAAAAAGTGATTATGGATTAAGGCCCTTTTGGCTCTGGCGGCTCTAGTTTACGAGAAAAATCGATTTTTATAAAAATTTTTAAAATTTCCAAAAAGTGATTATGGATTAAGGCCCTTTTGGCTCTGGCGGCTCTAGTTTACGAGAAAAATCGATTTTTATAAAAATTTTTAAAATTTCCAAAAAGTGATTATGGATTAAGGCCCTTTTGGCTCTGGCGGCTCTAGTTTACGAGAAAAATCGATTTTTATAAAAATTTTTAAAATTTCCAAAAAGTGATTATGGATTAAGGCCCTTTTGGCTCTGGCGGCTCTAGTTTACGAGAAAAATCGATTTTTATAAAAATTTTTAAAATTTCCAAAAAGTGATTATGGATTAAGGCCCTTTTGGCTCTGGCGGCTCTAGTTTACGAGAAAAATCGATTTTTATAAAAATTTTTAAAATTTCCAAAAAGTGATTATGGATTAAGGCCCTTTTGGCTCTGGCGGCTCTAGTTTACGAGAAAAATCGATTTTTATAAAAATTTTTAAAATTTCCAAAAAGTGATTATGGATTAAGGCCCTTTTGGCTCTGGCGGCTCTAGTTTACGAGAAAAATCGATTTTTATAAAAATTTTTAAAATTTCCAAAAAGTGATTATGGATTAAGGCCCTTTTGGCTCTGGCGGCTCTAGTTTACGAGAAAAATCGATTTTTATAAAAATTTTTAAAATTTCCAAAAAGTGATTATGGATTAAGGCCCTTTTGGCTCTGGCGGCTCTAGTTTACGAGAAAAATCGATTTTATAAAAATTTTTAAAATTTCCAAAAAGTGATTATGGATTAAGGCCCTTTTGGCTCTGGCGGCTCTAGTTTACGAGAAAAATCGATTTTTATAAAAATTTTTAAAATTTCCAAAAAGTGATTATGGATTAAGGCCCTTTTGGCTCTGGCGGCTCTAGTTTACGAGAAAAATCGATTTTTATAAAAATTTTTAAAATTTCCAAAAAGTGATTATGGATTAAGGCCCTTTTGGCTCTGGCGGCTCTAGTTTACGAGAAAAATCGATTTTTATAAAAATTTTTAAAATTTCCAAAAAGTGATTATGGATTAAGGCCCTTTTGGCTCTGGCGGCTCTAGTTTACGAGAAAAATCGATTTTTATAAAAATTTTTAAAATTTCCAAAAAGTGATTATGGATTAAGGCCCTTTTGGCTCTGGCGGCTCTAGTTTACGAGAAAAATCGATTTTTATAAAAATTTTTAAAATTTCCAAAAAGTGATTATGGATTAAGGCCCTTTTGGCTCTGGCGGCTCTAGTTTACGAGAAAAATCGATTTTTATAAAAATTTTTAAAATTTCCAAAAAGTGATTATGGATTAAGGCCCTTTTGGCTCTGGCGGCTCTAGTTTACGAGAAAAATCGATTTTTATAAAAATTTTTAAAATTTCCAAAAAGTGATTATGGATTAAGGCCCTTTTGGCTCTGGCGGCTCTAGTTTACGAGAAAAATCGATTTTTATAAAAATTTTTAAAATTTCCAAAAAGTGATTATGGATTAAGGCCCTTTTGGCTCTGGCGGCTCTAGTTTACGAGAAAAATCGATTTTTATAAAAATTTTTAAAATTTCCAAAAAGTGATTATGGATTAAGGCCCTTTTGGCTCTGGCGGCTCTAGTTTACGAGAAAAATCGATTTTTATAAAAATTTTTAAAATTTCCAAAAAGTGATTATGGATTAAGGCCCTTTTGGCTCTGGCGGCTCTAGTTTACGAGAAAAATCGATTTTTATAAAAATTTTTAAAATTTCCAAAAAGTGATTATGGATTAAGGCCCTTTTGGCTCTGGCGGCTCTAGTTTACGAGAAAAATCGATTTTTATAAAAATTTTTAAAATTTCCAAAAAGTGATTATGGATTAAGGCCCTTTTGGCTCTGGCGGCTCTAGTTTACGAGAAAAATCGATTTTTATAAAAATTTTTAAAATTTCCAAAAAGTGATTATGGATTAAGGCCCTTTTGGCTCTGGCGGCTCTAGTTTACGAGAAAAATCGATTTTTATAAAAATTTTTAAAATTTCCAAAAAGTGATTATGGATTAAGGCCCTTTTGGCTCTGGCGGCTCTAGTTTACGAGAAAAATCGATTTTTATAAAAATTTTTAAAATTTCCAAAAAGTGATTATGGATTAAGGCCCTTTTGGCTCTGGCGGCTCTAGTTTACGAGAAAAATCGATTTTTATAAAAATTTTTAAAATTTCCAAAAAGTGATTATGGATTAAGGCCCTTTTGGCTCTGGCGGCTCTAGTTTACGAGAAAAATCGATTTTTATAAAAATTTTTAAAATTTCCAAAAAGTGATTATGGATTAAGGCCCTTTTGGCTCTGGCGGCTCTAGTTTACGAGAAAAATCGATTTTTATAAAAATTTTTAAAATTTCCAAAAAGTGATTATGGATTAAGGCCCTTTTGGCTCTGGCGGCTCTAGTTTACGAGAAAAATCGATTTTTATAAAAATTTTTAAAATTTCCAAAAAGTGATTATGGATTAAGGCCCTTTTGGCTCTGGCGGCTCTAGTTTACGAGAAAAATCGATTTTTATAAAAATTTTTAAAATTTCCAAAAAGTGATTATGGATTAAGGCCCTTTTGGCTCTGGCGGCTCTAGTTTACGAGAAAAATCGATTTTTATAAAAATTTTTAAAATTTCCAAAAAGTGATTATGGATTAAGGCCCTTTTGGCTCTGGCGGCTCTAGTTTACGAGAAAAATCGATTTTTATAAAAATTTTTAAAATTTCCAAAAAGTGATTATGGATTAAGGCCCTTTTGGCTCTGGCGGCTCTAGTTTACGAGAAAAATCGATTTTTATAAAAATTTTTAAAATTTCCAAAAAGTGATTATGGATTAAGGCCCTTTTGGCTCTGGCGGCTCTAGTTTACGAGAAAAATCGATTTTTATAAAAATTTTTAAAATTTCCAAAAAGTGATTATGGATTAAGGCCCTTTTGGCTCTGGCGGCTCTAGTTTACGAGAAAAATCGATTTTTATAAAAATTTTTAAAATTTCCAAAAAGTGATTATGGATTAAGGCCCTTTTGGCTCTGGCGGCTCTAGTTTACGAGAAAAATCGATTTTTATAAAAATTTTTAAAATTTCCAAAAAGTGATTATGGATTAAGGCCCTTTTGGCTCTGGCGGCTCTAGTTTACGAGAAAAATCGATTTTTATAAAAATTTTTAAAATTTCCAAAAAGTGATTATGGATTAAGGCCCTTTTGGCTCTGGCGGCTCTAGTTTACGAGAAAAATCGATTTTTATAAAAATTTTTAAAATTTCCAAAAAGTGATTATGGATTAAGGCCCTTTTGGCTCTGGCGGCTCTAGTTTACGAGAAAAATCGATTTTTATAAAAATTTTTAAAATTTCCAAAAAGTGATTATGGATTAAGGCCCTTTTGGCTCTGGCGGCTCTAGTTTACGAGAAAAATCGATTTTTATAAAAATTTTTAAAATTTCCAAAAAGTGATTATGGATTAAGGCCCTTTTGGCTCTGGCGGCTCTAGTTTACGAGAAAAATCGATTTTTATAAAAATTTTTAAAATTTCCAAAAAGTGATTATGGATTAAGGCCCTTTTGGCTCTGGCGGCTCTAGTTTACGAGAAAAATCGATTTTTATAAAAATTTTTAAAATTTCCAAAAAGTGATTATGGATTAAGGCCCTTTTGGCTCTGGCGGCTCTAGTTTACGAGAAAAATCGATTTTTATAAAAATTTTTAAAATTTCCAAAAAGTGATTATGGATTAAGGCCCTTTTGGCTCTGGCGGCTCTAGTTTACGAGAAAAATCGATTTTTATAAAAATTTTTAAAATTTCCAAAAAGTGATTATGGATTAAGGCCCTTTTGGCTCTGGCGGCTCTAGTTTACGAGAAAAATCGATTTTTATAAAAATTTTTAAAATTTCCAAAAAGTGATTATGGATTAAGGCCCTTTTGGCTCTGGCGGCTCTAGTTTACGAGAAAAATCGATTTTTATAAAAATTTTTAAAATTTCCAAAAAGTGATTATGGATTAAGGCCCTTTTGGCTCTGGCGGCTCTAGTTTACGAGAAAAATCGATTTTTATAAAAATTTTTAAAATTTCCAAAAAGTGATTATGGATTAAGGCCCTTTTGGCTCTGGCGGCTCTAGTTTACGAGAAAAATCGATTTTTATAAAAATTTTTAAAATTTCCAAAAGTGATTATGGATTAAGGCCCTTTTGGCTCTGGCGGCTCTAGTTTACGAGAAAAATCGATTTTTATAAAAATTTTTAAAATTTCCAAAAAGTGATTATGGATTAAGGCCCTTTTGGCTCTGGCGGCTCTAGTTTACGAGAAAAATCGATTTTTATAAAAATTTTTAAAATTTCCAAAAAGTGATTATGGATTAAGGCCCTTTTGGCTCTGGCGGCTCTAGTTTACGAGAAAAATCGATTTTTATAAAAATTTTTAAAATTTCCAAAAAGTGATTATGGATTAAGGCCCTTTTGGCTCTGGCGGCTCTAGTTTACGAGAAAAATCGATTTTTATAAAAATTTTTAAAATTTCCAAAAAGTGATTATGGATTAAGGCCCTTTTGGCTCTGGCGGCTCTAGTTTACGAGAAAAATCGATTTTTATAAAAATTTTTAAAATTTCCAAAAAGTGATTATGGATTAAGGCCCTTTTGGCTCTGGCGGCTCTATTTACGAAGAAAAATCGATTTTTATAAAAATTTTTAAAATTTCCAAAAAGTGATTATGGATTAAGGCCCTTTTGGCTCTGGCGGCTCTAGTTTACGAGAAAAATCGATTTTTATAAAAATTTTTAAAATTTCCAAAAAGTGATTATGGATTAAGGCCCTTTTGGCTCTGGCGGCTCTAGTTTACGAGAAAAATCGATTTTTATAAAAATTTTTAAAATTTCCAAAAAGTGATTATGGATTAAGGCCCTTTTGGCTCTGGCGGCTCTAGTTTACGAGAAAAATCGATTTTTATAAAAATTTTTAAAATTTCCAAAAAGTGATTATGGATTAAGGCCCTTTTGGCTCTGGCGGCTCTAGTTTACGAGAAAAATCGATTTTTATAAAAATTTTTAAAATTTCCAAAAAGTGATTATGGATTAAGGCCCTTTTGGCTCTGGCGGCTCTAGTTTACGAGAAAAATCGATTTTTATAAAAATTTTTAAAATTTCCAAAAAGTGATTATGGATTAAGGCCCTTTTGGCTCTGGCGGCTCTAGTTTACGAGAAAAATCGATTTTTATAAAAATTTTTAAAATTTCCAAAAAGTGATTATGGATTAAGGCCCTTTTGGCTCTGGCGGCTCTAGTTTACGAGAAAAATCGATTTTTATAAAAATTTTTAAAATTTCCAAAAAGTGATTATGGATTAAGGCCCTTTTGGCTCTGGCGGCTCTAGTTTACGAGAAAAATCGATTTTTATAAAAATTTTTAAAATTTCCAAAAAGTGATTATGGATTAAGGCCCTTTTGGCTCTGGCGGCTCTAGTTTACGAGAAAAATCGATTTTTATAAAAATTTTTAAAATTTCCAAAAAGTGATTATGGATTAAGGCCCTTTTGGCTCTGGCGGCTCTAGTTTACGAGAAAAATCGATTTTTATAAAAATTTTTAAAATTTCCAAAAAGTGATTATGGATTAAGGCCCTTTTGGCTCTGGCGGCTCTAGTTTACGAGAAAAATCGATTTTTATAAAAATTTTTAAAATTTCCAAAAAGTGATTATGGATTAAGGCCCTTTTGGCTCTGGCGGCTCTAGTTTACGAGAAAAATCGATTTTTATAAAAATTTTTAAAATTTCCAAAAAGTGATTATGGATTAAGGCCCTTTTGGCTCTGGCGGCTCTAGTTTACGAGAAAAATCGATTTTTATAAAAATTTTTAAAATTTCCAAAAAGTGATTATGGATTAAGGCCCTTTTGGCTCTGGCGGCTCTAGTTTACGAGAAAAATCGATTTTTATAAAAATTTTTAAAATTTCCAAAAAGTGATTATGGATTAAGGCCCTTTTGGCTCTGGCGGCTCTAGTTTACGAGAAAAATCGATTTTTATAAAAATTTTTAAAATTTCCAAAAAGTGATTATGGATTAAGGCCCTTTTGGCTCTGGCGGCTCTAGTTTACGAGAAAAATCGATTTTTATAAAAATTTTTAAAATTTCCAAAAAGTGATTATGGATTAAGGCCCTTTTGGCTCTGGCGGCTCTAGTTTACGAGAAAAATCGATTTTTATAAAAATTTTTAAAATTTCCAAAAAGTGATTATGGATTAAGGCCCTTTTGGCTCTGGCGGCTCTAGTTTACGAGAAAAATCGATTTTTATAAAAATTTTTAAAATTTCCAAAAAGTGATTATGGATTAAGGCCCTTTTGGCTCTGGCGGCTCTAGTTTACGAGAAAAATCGATTTTTATAAAAATTTTTAAAATTTCCAAAAAGTGATTATGGATTAAGGCCCTTTTGGCTCTGGCGGCTCTAGTTTACGAGAAAAATCGATTTTTATAAAAATTTTTAAAATTTCCAAAAAGTGATTATGGATTAAGGCCCTTTTGGCTCTGGCGGCTCCATTTTACGAGAAAAATCGATTTTTATAAAAATTTTTAAAATTTCCAAAAAGTGATTATGGATTAAGGCCCTTTTGGCTCTGGCGGCTCTAGTTTACGAGAAAAATCGATTTTTATAAAAATTTTTAAAATTTCCAAAAAGTGATTATGGATTAAGGCCCTTTTGGCTCTGGCGGCTCTAGTTTACGAGAAAAATCGATTTTTATAAAAATTTTTAAAATTTCCAAAAAGTGATTATGGATTAAGGCCCTTTTGGCTCTGGCGGCTCTAGTTTACGAGAAAAATCGATTTTTATAAAAATTTTTAAAATTTCCAAAAAGTGATTATGGATTAAGGCCCTTTTGGCTCTGGCGGCTCTAGTTTACGAGAAAAATCGATTTTTATAAAAATTTTTAAAATTTCCAAAAAGTGATTATGGATTAAGGCCCTTTTGGCTCTGGCGGCTCTAGTTTACGAGAAAAATCGATTTTTATAAAAATTTTTAAAATTTCCAAAAAGTGATTATGGATTAAGGCCCTTTTGGCTCTGGCGGCTCTAGTTTACGAGAAAAATCGATTTTTATAAAAATTTTTAAAATTTCCAAAAAGTGATTATGGATTAAGGCCCTTTTGGCTCTGGCGGCTCTAGTTTACGAGAAAAATCGATTTTTATAAAAATTTTTAAAATTTCCAAAAAGTGATTATGGATTAAGGCCCTTTTGGCTCTGGCGGCTCTAGTTTACGAGAAAAATCGATTTTTATAAAAATTTTTAAAATTTCCAAAAAGTGATTATGGATTAAGGCCCTTTTGGCTCTGGCGGCTCTAGTTTACGAGAAAAATCGATTTTTATAAAAATTTTTAAAATTTCCAAAAAGTGATTATGGATTAAGGCCCTTTTGGCTCTGGCGGCTCTAGTTTACGAGAAAAATCGATTTTTATAAAAATTTTTAAAATTTCCAAAAAGTGATTATGGATTAAGGCCCTTTTGGCTCTGGCGGCTCTAGTTTACGAGAAAAATCGATTTTTATAAAAATTTTTAAAATTTCCAAAAAGTGATTATGGATTAAGGCCCTTTTGGCTCTGGCGGCTCTAGTTTACGAGAAAAATCGATTTTTATAAAAATTTTTAAAATTTCCAAAAAGTGATTATGGATTAAGGCCCTTTTGGCTCTGGCGGCTCTAGTTTACGAGAAAAATCGATTTTTATAAAAATTTTTAAAATTTCCAAAAAGTGATTATGGATTAAGGCCCTTTTGGCTCTGGCGGCTCTAGTTTACGAGAAAAATCGATTTTTATAAAAATTTTTAAAATTTCCAAAAAGTGATTATGGATTAAGGCCCTTTTGGCTCTGGCGGCTCTAGTTTACGAGAAAAATCGATTTTTATAAAAATTTTTAAAATTTCCAAAAAGTGATTATGGATTAAGGCCCTTTTGGCTCTGGCGGCTCTAGTTTACGAGAAAAATCGATTTTTATAAAAATTTTTAAAATTTCCAAAAAGTGATTATGGATTAAGGCCCTTTTGGCTCTGGCGGCTCTAGTTTACGAGAAAAATCGATTTTTATAAAAATTTTTAAAATTTCCAAAAAGTGATTATGGATTAAGGCCCTTTTGGCTCTGGCGGCTCTAGTTTACGAGAAAAATCGATTTTTATAAAAATTTTTAAAATTTCCAAAAAGTGATTATGGATTAAAGGCCCTTTTGGCTCTGGCGGCTCTATTTACGAGAAAAATCGATTTTTATAAAAATTTTTAAAATTTCCAAAAAGTGATTATGGATTAAGGCCCTTTTGGCTCTGGCGGCTCTAGTTTACGAGAAAAATCGATTTTTATAAAAATTTTTAAATTTCCAAAAAGTGATTATGGATTAAGGCCCTTTTGGCTCTGGCGGCTCTAGTTTACGAGAAAAATCGATTTTTATAAAAATTTTTAAAATTTCCAAAAAGTGATTATGGATTAAGGCCCTTTTGGCTCTGGCGGCTCTAGTTTACGAGAAAAATCGATTTTTATAAAAATTTTTAAAATTTCCAAAAAGTGATTATGGATTAAAGCCCTTTTGGCTCTGGCGGCTCCATTTTCAAGAAAAATCGATTTTTATAAAAATTTTTAAAATTTCCAAAAAGTGATTATGGATTAAGGCCCTTTTGGCTCTGGCGGCTCTAGTTTACGAGAAAAATCGATTTTTATAAAAATTTTTAAAATTTCCAAAAAGTGATTATGGATTAAGGCCCTTTTGGCTCTGGCGGCTCCATTTTACGAGAAAAATCGATTTTTATAAAAATTTTTAAAATTTCCAAAAAGTGATTATGGATTAAGGCCCTTTTGGCTCTGGCGGCTCTAGTTTACGAGAAAAATCGATTTTTATAAAAATTTTTAAAATTTCCAAAAAGTGATTATGGATTAAGGCCCTTTTGGCTCTGGCGGCTCTAGTTTACGAGAAAAATCGATTTTTATAAAAATTTTTAAAATTTCCAAAAAGTGATTACGGATTAAAGCCCTTTTGGCTCTGGCGGCTCCATTTTCCAAGAAAAATCGATTTTTGTAAAAATTTTTAAAATTTCCAAAAAGTGATTATGGATTAAAGCCCTTTTGGCTCTGGCGGCTCCATTTTCCAAGAAAAATCGATTTTTATAAAAATTTTTAAAATTTCAAAAAGTGATTATGGATTAAGGCCCTTTTGGCTCTGGCGGCTCTTGTTTACGAGAAAAATCGATTTTTATAAAAATTTTTTAAAATTTCCAAAAAGTGATTATGGATTAAGGCCCTTTTGACTCTGGCGGCTCTAGTTTACGAGAAAAATCGATTTTTATAAAAATTTTTAAAATTTCCAAAAAGTGATTATGGATTAAGGCCCTTTTGGCTCTGGCGGCTCTAGTTTACGAGAAAAATCGATTTTTATAAAAATTTTTAAAATTTCCAAAAAGTGATTATGGATTAAGGCCCTTTTGGCTCTGGCGGCTCTAGTTTACGAGAAAAATCGATTTTTATAAAAGTTTTTAAAATTTCCAAAAAGTGATTACGGATTAAAGCCCTTTTGGCTCTGGCGGCTCCATTTTCCAAGAAAAATCGATTTTTATAAAGATTTTTAAAATTTCCAAAAAGTGATTATGGATTAAAGCCCTTTTGGCTCTGCCGGCTCCAATTTACGAGAAAAATCGATTTTTATAAAAATTTTTAAAATTTCCAAAAAGTGATTATGGATTAAGGCCCTTTTGGCTCTGGCGGCTCTAGTTTACGAGAAAAATCGATTTTTATAAAAATTTTTAAAATTTCCAAAAAGTGATTATGGATTAAGGCCCTTTTGGCTCTGGCGGCTCTAGCTTACGAGAAAAATCGATTATTATAAAAGTTTTTAAAATTTCCAAAAAGTGATTACGGATTAAAGCCCTTTTGGCTCTGGCGGCTCCATTTTCCAAGAAAAATCGATTTTTATAAAAATTTTTAAAATTTCCAAAAAGTGATTATGGATTAAAGCCCTTTTGGCTCTGGCGGCTCTATTTACGAGAAAAATCGATTTTTATAAAAATTTTTAAAATTTCCAAAAAGTGATTGTGGATTAAGGCCCTTTTGGCTCTGGCGGCTCTAGTTTACGAGAAAAATCGATTTTTATAAAAATTTTTAAAATTTCCAAAAAGTGATTATGGATTAAGGCCCTTTTGGCTCTGGCGGCTCTAGTTTACGAGAAAAATCGATTTTATAAAAATTTTTAAAATTTCCAAAAAGTGATTATGGATTAAGGCCCTTTTGGCTCTGGCGGCTCTAGTTTACGAGAAAAATCGATTTTATAAAATTTTTAAAATTTCCAAAAGTGATTACGGATTAAAGCCCTTTTGGCTCTGGCGGCTCCATTTTCCAAGAAAAATCGATTTTTATAAAAATTTTAAAATTTCCAAAAAGTGATTATGGATTAAGGCCCTTTTGGCTCTGGCGGCTCCATTTACGAGAAAAATCGATTTTTATAAAAATTTTTTAAAATTTCCAAAAAGTGATTATGGATTAAGGCCCTTTTGGCTCTGGCGGCTCTATGTTTACGAGAAAAATCGATTTTTATAAAATTTTTAAAATTTCCAAAAGTGATTATGGATTAAGGCCCTTTTGACTCTGGCGGCTCTAGTTACGAGAAAAATCGATTTTATAAAATTTTTAAAATTTCCAAAAGTGATTATGGATTAAGCCCTTTTGGCTCTGGCGGCTCTAGTTTACGAGAAAAATCGATGTTTTATTAAAAATTTTTAAAATTTCCAAAAAGTGATTATGGATTAAGGCCCTTTTGGCTCTGGCGGCTCTAGTTTACGAGAAAAATCGATTTTTATAAAAATTTTTTAAAATTTCCAAAAAGTGATTTGGATTAAGGCCCTTTTGGCTCTGGCGGCTCTAGTTTACGAAGAAAAACGATTTTATAAAAATTTTTAAAATTTTCAAAAAGTGATTATGGATAAAGGCCCTTTTGACTCTGGCGGCTCTAGTTTACGAGAAAAATCGATTTTTATAAAAATTTTTAAAATTTTCAAAAAGTGATTACAAATAAAGACCCTTTTGGCTCTGCCGGCTCCAATTTACGAGAAAAATCGATTTTTATAAAAATTTTTAAAATTTCCAAAAAGTGATTATGGATTAAGGCCCTTTTGGCTCTGGCGGCTCTAGTTTACGAGAAAAATCGATTTTTATAAAAATTTTTAAAATTTCCAAAAAGTGATTATGGATTAAGGCCCTTTTGGCTCTGGCGGCTCTATTTTACGAGAAAAATCGATTTTTATAAAAATTTTTAAAATTTTGAAAAAGTGATTATGGATTAAGGCCCTTTTGGCTCCGGCAGCTCTAGTTTACGAGCAAAATCGATTTTTATAAAAATTTTTTAAATTTCCAAAAAGTGATTATGGATTAAGGCCCTTTTGACTCTGGCGGCTCTAGTTTACGAGAAAAATCGATTTTTATAAAAATTTTTAAAATTTCCAAAAAGTGATTATGGATTAAGGCCCTTTTGACTCTGGCGGCTCTAGTTTACGAGAAAAATCGATTTTTATAAAAATTTTAAAATTTCCAAAAAGTGATTGTGGATTAAGGCCCTTTTGGCTCTGGCGGCTCTAGTTTACGAGAAAAATCGATTTTTATAAAAATGTTCAAAATTTCCAAAAAGTGATTATGGATTAAGGCCCTTTTGGCTCTGGCCAAAAGGGCCAGGTCTTGGAATTATAATAGGAAAATAATTCGATATGTAAAATTCAATTACTAAATTTGTGTTCTTTTTCTTTAATTAAATTTATTTTTAAATATCAATTTTTTATTTGGTTTTACATAAGAGTTCCCAAAAATTTTTTCATAAAATTACATACATTTTTAAGAAAAAAACTTTAGGAAATTAATATTTGGTCAACAGCGACTCTAAAGTATCCTAAACTAAATTTTTTGATCATAAAATCATGTCGTAAGTCCGAAATTTCATTTGCGTCCGAAGTACTTTGTTTTACATTAATTACAAGATATACAAAGACATCCAGACAGACGGACAGACGCTGTAAAGTCGGTTTAAAGAAATATTTTGACTTGATTTTGATTTCAAAAGATAGTGAATTTTATAGTCTTTATTTCGGGTGTATTATAGGATTCCTTATAGAGATTTTATATGTTGTTTTTTTATTATGATATAGGGCATCCCGAAACTAAATTTCAAAGCAAAAATAAATTGTTTTTCTTTATAATTTAGTTTCTTTTCTCAAGATTTCCTAGAAAATTTGAGTTTTCATAAGAAACAATAAAAAAGCTTCTGTACTTGTGTTTTCCTCTCTTTTTTCATTTCTATTTTATAATTTAATGTTAATTATAGAATTGTTTCAAACAGCAAGAAAAATAACAGCAAAAAATATTTAACCTTAAGGTTTGAAGGAAGAAATAAATGAATATAAAATAAGTAGAAAGATTTTAGACGATTCGGGCGAAATGAAAATGCCCTTTCTAAATATTAAGATCGATTTTAACTCATTCAATCGTTAATTCATTCATCTCAAAAAAATATGGAAATGCATAAAAATTCTTTGTTTGAGTTTTGGGGTAATTTCGGTAAAATGACTATAACTTTTTGGATTTTGAACCGATTTCAATAATTTTTAATCCTGAAGAGTCTTAGACTACAGGAAATAATTTGGGTTAATTTTTATGGAATTTGAATCATTAATGTGGAAGTATGTTTATCAGAATGACGAATTCAAAGATATATTTTTCAGGGGATCTTAAATGAGTTTTACTTGGTGTTACAAACGAATTGAAAACCTTAATATGCCCTCCTCTTTCACCTGCACTGCTTAAGGTTATAATGAAGAAACAAACCGAGAATAAAATAAAAATTGTTGGAATTAATTTGAAGTTTATAAAATCTCATGTAAAACAGAATGATACAAAAAATACTATAAAAACAACAACAACTACAAAGAAATATAAAAACAAGAAAAAATTTTGTAGTTGGTCGAGCTCGTTTATGTAATACCCTACATCACAATGTTGATTAAAAATGGTAGTTTAGAAAAATTAATGAACGACCCTCGTATGATTTTAATTTCTGATTTATTCTTAAGTATGCAATTCAATATTGTGACACATTTATGAGTTTTAAAATGATTTTACTGGGGGTTATGTGGGAGCTAGAAGGAATTTATGGATCGACCCTCGTATAATTCTGCAAATCGATTTTTGCTTTAATTTATTTTAATTATTTATATGAGATTTATGCCCTTAAAAGAGATATATAAAAATGAGCTTATATGGAAGCTATTGGAAGCAATGGATCCGAGCGCGAATACATCGGCATATCATGTTAGAATATCATAAGACTTATTTTTGCCAAATTTCGTTCCTTATGAGCTTAAAACCTCATTCCAAGAGGGCATTTTTAGTGGACCGAACATAGTCAATTTCACTAGGCTCCATTCTTGGCCCAAAATAATATTATATACCAAATTTCATCGATATATCTCAAAAATTGCCACCTGTAAAATGTTCACAACGTTTACATGGGCAGCCAGCCGGACGGACAGACATCGTTATATCTACTCAGAATGTAATTCTTAATTAAAGATGGGTGTAACATAATTTTTTCTGTATGTTACAAACATTAGCAGAAACGCATAATACCCCAACTTCCTACGGTATTAAAGGTTATAATAAATTTATCAGGAAACGGTTTTCGACTCATTTTGTAATTCTTCGTAAGTTCGGATCTTTCTTTTAAAAAGAGTTTTAGTTTTTTATCGCACTTTGAAAATAATAAAAAATTATAAGAAAAAAGAAAGCAAAATCGGAAAAAGAGTTCAAAAATTAATAATTCGCACAACATTTTTTGATGTCGTATGTAAGTGTTTTTTTATTAAGTTGAATGTTTACAACTTTTGTATGAATAAAACAACGTACTCACATATCAAGATGTTTTTTTCTTCTTCTCAACCATTTCGCAATTCAGAGCGAGTTACAAAAGAAATCCTCTTTTTACTCGAAACTGAAATAAGATTTAATTTTTTTAGATTTTGCATGGAGCAAAATCGAAAAAATAAAAATATTAATTGACAAAAAAAAGAGATTTTTTTTAATCTTCGCAAAGAAGAGTAAAAATTAAGATCTTTTGAAAATAAAGATTTTACTTCAAGCTTTTTCATACTCTGAGATTTATAAGAGCAAAATAAAAATTAAATAAATATACTCACATATACATGCACACATTCACTCACTCATACAATTATAATTTCAAATTGATATACACGAAAATATAGCAACAATCGCTGCCCTTAAGTTAATTTGAGATTTAAAGATAAAATAAAATTGCAGAAAAATACGAGAAATAAAACCAGAATAAAGATTCTTATAAAATAATGAATTATTTTTTTGTTTTTATTTTAATATTTTTGTTATTTTATTATAACATTGTGAAAATAAAAATGTTATCGTTAGTTATCAACACTCAGTTCAAGTAATTAAATTGATGGATTTGATTATCTGCATTCAGAATATTGAAGAGAATGTAACAATCAGATATTTAAAATAAAATTTTCGAAAAAAAGTCTTCAATATTCTCTACCACAAATGCGTAGGAATCAAATACATTATATTTCGTACATGTACTATACGTACATACACTCACATATACATTGACAAACGCATAAAATATATTAAAGTTTTTTCTTAAATAAAACACAAGAACATATAGTGAGTCAAAAAATGAATTATATTTTTGGCTATAACTTCTGAGCCGATATTGATTTTTTTTAAAATAATAATGAAGTATATACAACTTAATGTTATTATAAAATTTTATTTCAATTTGTCGGTTTATAATTAACGAAAGTACTTCGTTTGAAATTAGAGGTTACTTAAAAGTTAATATACCCCACTAGTGGTGGAGGATTTAAATGTATGGATTTTAAGGCATAAACCGAGTTTGCTTGATTTAAAAACAAATAAGAATGTTATAGTTGGTCAAGCCCGACTATGTAATCCCCTACAGCACAATGTTGTTGACACTAACGTAAAATTTATAAATTTTAAAATATTTTTTTTTTATTTATGGGCGCTAGAAGAAATTATGGATAAGTCGAACCAATTATTGTTACAATACGAACTTATTTATGAGATTTATCTTCTTCAAATTGAAATTTGGAAGGTGCTTTTATAGGACCTATTAGAAGCACATAATAATTCTTGTGTGATTTCACCCTACACTACCGTAGGTAGTAGGGGTAAAATGCATTTATGTTGATGTTTCTAACCTACAGAAATAATAGTGCTACACCCACTTCTAAATATACCGTTCGAGTAAAAATCACTTTTTAAATTAAGTCGTGAACCCTCTGCTCTACAGGTCGTAATTTTTTGGATATCTAGATGAAATTTATAACATTTTATATAATCCATGGTAAAAGCCTATTAAAATTAGTCATGTTCCAATATTTCAGGTAGCTTCCATGTCCTCTAGGACTACGGTTCTAAGCTCATTAAACTCACAGGAATTAAAATATTAACCAAATTTGAACCAAACTGATAAACTTTTTTAAATAAATTTTAAGGTGATAAACTTAAAGGCAAAATCTGCCCAACAGTCATATAAAAAATTGGTCCATATAAAGTAATAACTTTTAAAAGTTCTTAAATCGACCTAGTGATTTGAAAATCGTTTTTAAACTACAATAATTTGTAGCTACATACACTGAACCAAATGTCGTAAGTAAATTTAAAAAAAAAATCGTAGAAATTCAACGAAAAAATGGTCTTAACAAACATATTTTATTCCATTTAATTTTCTTCAAATATATTAAAAAATGTAATAAAAAACTGTTAGTAAAAGATGTCAATTTGAATAAAATTTGATTAAAAAATTAACGAAAAATATGTTATATTTACAAGTATTTAGTAAAAACGGTGGTAACGCATCGTAATTAAAATAACACATAAAATTTATTCAATTCTTCATACTAAAATAAAGTTAATTTGAATAAAATTGTTGTTTATTTAACGATTTTTTGCGTCAAATAATTTCTTTATATTTCAGTTGTCATTTTTAAATGAAATATGAAAAAAAAAAAAATAAACTGAATTAAGATATATATATAGAGAAGGACATTTTGTAAAGAAGATTCTAATTAATACATGATTGAAATTAAAGGAAGTTCAGCTGATCAAATTAGTAAGTAACTTCTCAAGAAAAGAAAGCCGATCGGCTCACCACCATTCTATTGACTTTGCATTACTTTTTGTTGTCTATTAAGTTTTTTACACTTCTAAATTATTATTTAAAATTAGCTTTTACCCGGTGCGCTTTGCTGCACAAAAATTCTCCTCATTCCAGGATCTCGAAAAAATTTCACAAATCACAAATTAACGTTTAATAAAAATAGATATTCGATAATGTATATTTGCTTTGAATGGGAGTTACTTCTCCCCTGATTCTATCCATCTTACATTTTGTCCAGTAAAACAGTTTCTTGAGGAAGTCAATGAGATCAAATTAGATATTCTATAATTAATATTTACTTTCTATGTTGAGAATACCTTCCCCTCCTTCTTGATATTTGATGTATTAATTTAGTACAACAATTAAAAGTAAATTATTCATCAATTCACATACAATTTAGTAAATTTATTTAAATTGGATATTAATCAAAATGAAGAATTTATTTTTGTCAATTTGAATAATATATTATTCAAATTGATTAATATTTATTTAAATTTAATGCATTTTTATTAACGAATTCAAATTGTCATATTGAGAATTTTTTCGTCAGTTTGAAGAATTTATGAAAATTTAACTAAAATTTTCGTTATGATGAAAAAAGGCTTCGTTATTTGATATATAACCTAATTTTCTTCAGTTTTACACCCTTTTTTGTTATATTTACTACCTTTTTTGGTGTAAGGTAAACATACAAAAGTACATAAAGTGACGAAAGCAAAATTTCGAAATAAGTTTTATACGGACTGTAATTTTGGGTATTTTTGTATGGAAAAGTGGGATTATTTTAAAAGATCTGATTTATTTCTATGTTGATAAATTTCAGATATCAATTAACATTTTTCTTTTTTTCTTTAAAAATTGTGAATCTTCAAGTTCTAACGTTTTCATAGATACCAAATATTTATGAAAGAAGTTCATACTTCGGCCGAAAATCCACCCTAAACTAGACTTTTTATACTCAAATTAAATTATTTCCTAAAAATCCTCCTCCTCTGTTCTCATTTAAATCACCTCGAAATCTTTTCAGCTCAAAGCATCTGAAATTTCGTTAAGATATTTCCTATAGCACTCAAATAAGCCAAATTTTGAAAATCGCCTTAATTGGCACATAATTCGTACAAATTCTAATTCAAGAAGAACAATTTGCTATAATGAAATAATGAAATCGTTTATAATCCACACATGGAGGAATTAATTAATCACAATTTGGAATTAAGAGATATAAAAATTACAATTCTTTTAATCTTTCTTGACAACTTATTGCTCATTATGGAGGACCAAATAAGCTGATTACAATGATTAAGAATTTTGTTTTAGAAAATCTTATTATTGATTTCAAATATAATTAAATTAACTTTTCCAATTTCCACATCATTTTCATCATTAATCTGTGTTTAACAAGCAGACGTATGATTAATATATTTGAATTCAAATTTGTAACGTGTTAACTTTTACAAATATTGCTCATACGCTTTGATGACCACATATAAACAAGAAAATTGTAAACAAAGAAATTAGTCAAAAAAAGGCACAGTGGTTACAAAAACGTACTTCTTCAGAGAAAATAACTTTATTATAAAACAAGATACGAAGTGATTTTTGGGAATTGTATAGTCGATCTTGGGCCACAATTTGATACCCTGGACCAATTAGTGACCAACCCTTGTACAATTTTATTCTGTGA